>LVLI01000068.1:0-23825 GCA_001687465.1 Halocafeteria seosinensis | reverse complement strand
GCTCGATCCATTCACAGTTGGAATAAATCCAAGGGGACAGTCACGACAAATAGCCTCTTCCCYTCCAGATACTTCATACGGTTCACAAGGATTGCATCCATCCTTTCTGTTGTTAGGGATCTCTCCCGCCCCGCAAACCCAGCACTTGTCATCATACAAACCAGCATATTCATGATCATCGCACCATCTACAACTCGTTCCAGTCTCGTTTGGAACCTTGCCAGTCGCACAATTCTCGCAACCTCCGTTATCTTGGTCGGGCACCTCGCCGACAGAACACGGACGACATGACTTAGAACCCCTTTCCGCGACTTCGTCCCTGGCGCACTTATTGCAACCAGACTGGGCACTGTTGGGAAATGTACCACGCTCACAGTCTTGACAGGTGCTATCATTTCGTCCAGAAAACTGACTCTCCGGACACGAGTTGCAGCCATTCTTCTCACTGTTGGGCACACGACCGGCACCACATATTGTACAATTGGCATCATACGTCTGGGCATACGAATATGCAGGACAATCCACACACGTATCGCCCCAATCATTGGGAACCTTCCCAGGACCGCAAGCGACGCACTGCTTGTTATGGCAGTCAGGAACTGTGCCAGTCCCACAAGGTTGGCATGCTGCATTGCTCTCGGTAGCCACTTCGTTCGACGGACATTGGATGCACACCGTCTGATTCCAATTCGGTACCTTCCCCTCCCCGCAACTTAAACACTCTGCCTTGTTCGCATTTGTAATCTCATTGGATTCACATAACTCACACTCTATGTCTCGCTCACCGGCCACCTGGGCAACCCCACACGGCTCACAGGTTGACTGATCCGATGTGGGAATAAATCCGAATGAGCAAAAGTAGCAAGAGGCGTTCTGACTACCCGATACTTTCCCCGGATCACAATCCTCACATTGATTCTGTTCACTATTGGGAATCTTGCCAACACCACAACTTGTACATTCATCGGCGAGAGGACCAGCATATTCAAAGTCATCACACTTCCTACAATTGGTGCCACTGGCATTGGGAACTTTTCCATTTTCACAACTCATGCACAGTTCATTGTTCTCATCAGGTATCTCGCCGCGACCACACTCACTACACGATGCAGACCCTCCTCGGGCAACCTTATGCTCAGCACAGTCTTGGCATCCCGATTGGTCACTATTGGGAAATTTGCCTCGATCACATTCCTGGCACGTGCTATTGTATCGTTCTGAATATTGATTTTCTGGACACCGATCACAGCCATCTTGCCTGCAGTTAGGAATTCTACCTACTCCACACACTGTACAATTGGCATCATACTCCTTAGCATACGAATATGGTGGACACTCCAGACATTTATCCCCTTCATCATTAGGAACGTTGCCCGGCCCACAACCGATGCAAAACTCCTTGCGTGTATCAGGAATGCTTCCTGTATCACAAAGCTGGCAGGCTGAGCCCGTCTCGGTCGCGACGTGGTCCGACGGGCATTGGATACACACTGTTTGATTCCAATTAGGTACTTTCCCATGCCCACAGCCTAAACACTCTGTCTTGTTGGTATTTGTAATCTGATATGGCTCACACAATCGACACTTCACGTCTCGCTCACCTGCCACCTCGGCAATACCACATGGCTCACAGGAAGATCGATCCGATGTGGGAATATATCCAAACGGGCAAAAGTAACACGAGGCGTTCTGGCGACCTGATGCCTGTCCCGGCAAACAATCATCGCATTGATTCTGCTCACTGTTCGGAACCTCTCCAGCCCCACAACTCCTGCATTCGTCAGCGAGAGGACCAGAATACTCATGGTCATCACACTTCCTACAACTGGTACCACTGTCAGTTGGAACTTCTCCGTTTCCACAACTCTCGCACAATTCATTGTTTTCGTCAGGTATCTCGCCGGGCCCACACTCACTACACGACGCAGAACCTTGTCTGGCAACCATACGTTCTGGACAGTCTTGGCATCCCGATTGGTCACTGTTGGGAAATCTGCCTCGATCACATTCATGGCACGTGCTATTATATCGACCTGAATATTGATTCGCCTTGCACGGATCGCAACCATCTAGTCTTGCGTTTGGAATTTCACCTGTCCCGCACACTGTACAATTAACGTCAAACTTCCCAGCATATGAATAGGCAGGACAATTCACACATCCGTTACCAAACTCATTTGGGATTTTGCCGGACCCACAAGCGATGCAGGCTGCACTATAGTCGTCAGGGATTTTCCCAGGACCACACGGCTGACACTTTGAATCAGCCTTCGTAGCAACTTCATCTGACGGACACCCCATACAAACAGTCTGATTCCCATTAGGTACCTCGCCAATGCCACAGGGTATACACCGAGCCTTGTCGCTATCTGTAATTTCATTTGCGTCACAGGATTCACACGCTACGTCGTGTTCACGAGCTACCTTGCCAATACCACATTCCTCGCAGCTCGATCCATTCACAGTTGGAATAAATCCAAGGGGACAGTCACGACAAATAGTCTCTTCCCTTCCAGATACTTCATACGGTTCACAAGGATTGCATCCATCCTTTCTGTTGTTAGGGATCTCTCCCGCCCCGCAAACCCAGCACTTGTCATCATACAAACCAGCATATTCATGATCATCGCACCATCTACAACTCGTTCCAGTCTCGTTTGGAACCTTGCCAGTCGCACAATTCTCGCAAGCTCCGTTATCTTGGTCGGGCACCTCGCCGACAGAACACGGACGACACGACTTAGAACCCCTTTCCGCAACTTTGTCCCTGGCGCACTTATTGCAACCAGACTGGACACTGTTGGGAAATGTACCACGCTCACAGTCTTGACAGGTGCTATCATTTCGTCCAGAAAACTGACTCTCCGGACACGAGTTGCAGCCATTCTTCTCACTGTTGGGCACACGACCGGCACCACATACTGTACAATTGGCATCATACGTCTGGGCATACGAATATGCAGGACAATCCACACACGTATCGCCCCAATCATTGGGGACCTTCCCAGGACCGCAAGCGACGCACTGCTTGTTATGGCAGTCAGGAACTGTGCCAGTCCCACAAGGTTGGCATGCTGCATTGCTCCCCGTAGCCACTTCGTTCGACGGACATTGGATGCACACCGTCTGATTCCAATTTGGTACCTTCCCCTCCCCGCAACTTAAACACTCTGTCTTGTTCGCATTTGTAATCTCATTGGATTCACATAACTCACACTCCATGTCTCGCTCACCGGCCACCTGGGCAACCCCACACGGCTCACAGGTTGACCGATCCGATGTGGGAATAAATCCGAATGAGCAAAAGTAGCAAGAGGCGTTCTGACTACCCGATACTTTCCCCGGATCACAATCCTCACATTGATTCTGTTCACTATTGGGAATCTTGCCAACACCACAACTTGTACATTCATCGGCGAGGGGACCAGCATACTCATGGTCATCACATTTCCTACAACTGGCGCCACTGTCATTGGGAACTTTTCCATTTTCACAACTCATGCACAGTTCATTGTTCTCATCAGGTATCTCGCCGCGACCACACTCACTACACGATGCAGACCCTCCTTGGGCAACCTTATGCTCAGCACAGTCTTGGCATCCCGATTGGTCACTATTGGGAAATTTGCCTCGATCACATTCCTGGCACGTGCTATTGTATCGTTCTGAATATTGATTTTCTGGACACCGATCACAGCCATCTTGCCTGCAGTTAGGAATTCTACCGACTCCACATACTGTACAATTGGCATCATACTCTTTAGCATAGGAATGTGGTGGACACTCCAGACATTTATCACCCTCATCATGGGGGACCTTGCCCGGTCCACAAGCGACACAATGCTCATTTTGGGCGTCGGGAATGGTGCCAGTGTCGCATGGTTGACATATTTCATCCGTCTCCGTACTCACCTGGCTGGAAGGGCATTCGATGCAAGCAGTTAGGTTTGCGCTGAGCACGTGGCCCGCACCGCAACTGATGCACTCAGCCTTGTTTCCGTCTGGAATTGCAGTTGGCGCACAAGATCGGCACTCTACATCATGCTCACCGGCTACCTCAGTAGCATCACATTGCTCACAAGTAGATTGATTGGCTGTCGGAACATGCCCGAGGGTGCACACGGAGCAGGAAGCTTCCTGGGGGCTCGATACTTGATGCGGTTCACAGGGTACGCAGGAATTCTTTCCCTCGTTTGGGATCATCCCCGAGGCGCAAGGTATACAGATGCGATCTCTAATTCCTGAATATAGATGGTCTGGACACATGCGGCATAGCTCAACTGGATCAGTGTCTGGGTCAGGTCTTGCGCCGGAACCACAAGTCTCGATTATTGTGTAGACCAAGCCAACATCTGGAGGATGTTCTTTTGCATGTTTAAGGCCCGCATTTTGAATATCCTGTGGATCGTCGCTTGCATCTCCAAGGTGAAGAGCTTCGTGGTTGCTGCTAGGCTTCCACGACTTGATGAAGTGCTCCTGTTTCAGCGTATTGATATTGATGTTCTCCACCTCTTCCCAGGACCCACCACCTTGCGCAATAACATACCAGTCACCCACATGGATGAACACACCCTTGTTGAATAGAACAGATTGAAGCTCACCGTTATTTTCCTCTACTTTCCCGTGCGCTAATACCGAGCGAAGGGTGCTGTTTTCGCCTTCGACGTCGAATATGGCGACCTGAACGACGCCGGAGCTATTCGTAGGGTGTGCATACATTCCATTTACTTTGATGGGATACTTGACTTGTATCATATAGCCCATCCAATTCGAGGAATGATTCCCTTTCTCATCTGCATAACCATTTCTACTGAGGCTGAAGGACCTGTGGAGCTTCGACAGGGAGCTCGATGCAACCGCTGCTTCCGCCGCAACCAGCAATTGCAAAACGAATGCAAGCAGCATAAACAACCTCGTTCCACCAAACGAGACCCAAACTCCTTGGTCTCCGGAAGTGAACTTCATTTTGACTGTACAATTTTCTTTATGTATTATAGCAGCTCCCCCGTCGAAGCCTTGTTCGGTCGGGCCTTTATTGCGGCTGGAAGCCCCCAGCGGTTTCCCGGACGAACTACCACTTGTATCGACCTCTTCTACCCACACACATGCCTCCTCTTCTCCGAAATGACTTCACGAGGTGTGTGATGCGTTATGCAGCGTTCCAAAACAGAGGTTATCGGTGTTGCTGCTGTTTCAGACAGAGGGGGGAGAAAACCCCTTTTTCTTCGACTTGGCACCCGCCAGAGCAAGAGCCGGTAGGTTTTTGGATGGTGATACACAGAGGGAGGTAGACATACATACATGTATAGACAGACATAGGATTCTACTTTGCTTCTACTCCCTCCAAATGACGAAACGAAGACTGAACTGACGTGTAGGTGTGGCTTTCAACTGGCGGTGGAACCGAAAGGCGGTTGAATTCGCGTCCACGTCCTTGCTAGCTCCTTTTTTTTGGCTGGCAAGGTCGCAACCCACGGACGGTCGCATTGCGCAATTAAATAGCAACGGTCCGCCAACGCCAAGATGTTTCAAACCAAGTGCGGCCACAGCGACTACAACAGCAGGGAACTCTAAACGCACAACATGGATTATAGATCCCCCAGGAATGATGAGTGGTTCTTGTAGGCACCAGGGGTACAATACCCACGGAGCCAAGTAAGTTCCTCAGACGACGAACTCCAACAATTAGGTACACACAAGATCTTGAGGTACCGAAGGAAGTACATTAAGAACGAGGAAAGGAAAAAGAGAGGCCTATTTGAATTGGCGATGAGACTTTCCTTAAAGCTTACAGTGAACTCCTTCTCACGTGTTGCAGTGGAGACCGACAAGGTCCGACAACTACGGATTCGGCTGCGAACTTCCGCAAAGCATGTATGATTTTGCCAAACATGACCCAGAACTGTTCTACTGTCCTGGAGACTGAACGGTGGCCACGCCGATTTTGAACAGTCGAGCTCGAGCGCTCCACGGGTTACATTGGGAGACCTGAGTTCCAGTTGCAAATGATCGAGAGTTCACAAGGCCATGTTTGTGTTGTGTTAGAGGGCAGATCCTGGTACCAATATCTGTTCTGTCGTTCTTTTATTTTGTTTGCGCCACACCCTTACTAGAAACTCGAAAGATAGTGCTGCTAAGGTTTTCATTTAAATCTTGGATCGGCAAGGATAGGGACATATATTGTCGTTTTCGTAGCATCTCTAGTATGTGTGCGTATACGCTGTGGATAGGCATTCTAGCATGCAAATCTTGGGCGCAAGTTCAATGTGAATCCAAGCGAAGGTGATCAGTTGGTGACTCAGAGCTTCAGTACATACCCAAGCCAATATAATGGATGCGAGTTGTGGGAATCGTCGTGTACACTGAAGCGTTTACTTTGGAAGTTGTATTTATCAACTCCTACAAAACTGAACCTTATGTAGTACTAGTGAACAATACGTACCAACCTAGTTCGCGAGCACGGTGGAACCTACGTACCCTTCTGACCAAACTCCGTCTTCATTTTGGCCTTGAATTTGGCACGAGAGTTAACCACTTTGTCGGTCAAAGACTCACGTTTTCCACTAGACTTGCTTCGCACATGATGTTCCGTTGGCTTCCGACTGAAGTAGTATCGAGCAGTTTTTGTCCGCTCTTGTAGGTCTTCATGTTCCCCATCGTTACCTCTTCGATCGTTGCGGCTTCCCTTACCACTTCGTGGCCCTTCCTCACCGGCGCTTCCTTCAGTCGCTTTCGAGGTGCTATGCGGGACTAACCTCTTAGCGAGGGATGTGAGTGTTCGTGAACGCGAAGCATTGTCCTTTGATTCATCCTCTGCATCATGTCCCTGGCTTGAGCATACAAGCGGATTATCATGCAATTTCAGTGAATTGCGGTGTATACGGCTACCTGACGCTCGATGCCTGCGAGCTCCGTAGGACGCACCTCTCTTCCCAGACGACTTGTGGGATGCATCCCGTTTAAAGTTTTGTTGAGGATGTCTGTTCATTTGCCTCAGAGTCGAGTTTACGTAATCAGCCGATTCCAACGTGGAAGGTCGATGTCCTGTAGTGACCGAACGCCGTTTTCCGTCAGCTGGCAAATTACCAGCGGTAGTCTGGACCACACTGATTTCGCCAGATATCGGTGTCCGAAACCTGTCAGCAGTGCTCCCGGAATGACTTTCCGATGGAGACGATGGGGCACGAGATTTATGGTCGACTGTGAGAGCACGCCGGTCGACCATTCTTGAGACATCTTTCGCTTCCATTGTGGACGTGTGTTCGCCATCCTTCCTTTCTTTTCCACGTCTGGTGGTGCGATTAAAGGGTTCCAATGTTTCAGCTCGCTTGCGTATATCTCCGCGCTCTTCATTACGTGAACTAGACGTGGTCGTCTTCGAAAGGCTGATGCTTCGTGTATCAGCGTGACCTGGCTTCGATTGAGCAAGAGGGTTATCGTGAAACGTGAGCGAAGGGCGATGAGTAACTTTAGAGGACGCTCCCCCAGACTGGCGTGCACAGGAGGGTATTGCATCCTTCGCCTCTTCTGTGTGTCTGTGCTGCCCGGCAGGTACCCCTTTTCTCCGGTTGAAAGGTTCTAATGTTTCCGCTCTTTTGCGAAGATCTGCATCGGTGCCAGCGGAAGCAGAAGTACCTTTTGAAGCACTGAAAGTTCGTGCATCTGAGGGATATGATAGGGCGAGAGGGTTATCGTGGAGTGTAAAGGAAGCACGGTGATGAGCCACCGAAGGTGTTTGCCCCGGTTTGGAAGTTTCTGTGGTGATTTGCTCATTGAAGTACTCGCGTTGACCAATGGAGGCTCCTTTAGTGCGGTTGAATGGTTCCAGCGTCTCAGCCCTTCGTGCATCCATCCCACAACTCGATGCACTCCTTTTGGATCCATCGTCACTGCGTTCACCGCTCCTAAAGAGGAGCGGATTGGAATGCATGTCAGTTGCGGATAAGGAGTTGTCCGTTTCGACACTTTGAACGTCATGGGAACGATCGCCGCTAGGGGCTTCGTCAAACTCTTCCCATGATTGCGTTCCTACCCCATCTTTCTCCTCATGCCTGTGGTGAGACTCTTCGGTTTCGCCGAAACCCAGGGGATTCGAAAGCATCTGAGACGCACGTAAACTACTACTGCGCCCCTCATTAGGATTAGGAGGGAAAGACACTTTTTTCTGCTGCTTGCTCGAATCTTTGTGGTGTGACGCCCGGGAGCCACTCTCCGAAGCGGTATTGTAGAATGCTTTCAGCACTTCCGGTGCGAAGCTGGCCTTACGATTTGATGAATCTGAAGATTGGTCACGATTCTCCGAACCGGAAGAAGATAACAGTGGATTTTGGGGAGCCACGAATCGAGACGGTCGCTCATTGCGAAGCGGGTTAAAGTTACTCTGACGGCGTTTCGATTGCGTAAGCTCTATACCCTCTTTTCCGATGGCTCGGTAGCACGAATTCACCAGTTCGGGGTACATGGACCCACAAGCAAACGCCACTAGAATTGCTACGACGATTTGCAGTACATTAATGATATGAACAATGTTGCTTTGGGAATAGGGTGCGGAACTTCGCTCTTCTGTATCCCGTAGAAGCCCTAGAGAAACATTCGCTGTACTAAACAAAACCAGGCCGTACTGCAATTGCTGAGATACAGCAGTGAGATGGGGGAACGTTGCAGCAGCTACAATGCATGAGCCAACTAGAACTAACAGAGTCAGTGCAAATTGTGCATACTCTGTCGACGCCCAAACTGAAATCGCAACTAAAGCGAGCTTCCGAACCATAACGACCACACCCCAATAAAAACCATGGGTCCGCAAACTGTAACTTCCGGCAAGATTCCAGAGCAATCGCCCATGCAGGACTCCGGTTAAGGCCGAAAACCGCCAACCAAACCAGAGTGCTTGCAAAAATGGGAAAAGTAAACCAAACAAAACGAGCACAACTATTGCTGTAACTTTCAAGCCCAGGAACTCAGAGCTGTCCGTACTCATTGTCAAATCCACCAACGATCGTTCAGATGATCCTATTTCTTTCGGATACACTCGCAAACTTCTAAACGCCGATTCGCAAACTGCCATATAGAAAAGGCTCAAGAACAGGAAATGAACCAATACCGCGCGGTATAGTCTCTGCCTAATCCGCGCCGCAGAATGTTTTCGTCTTTCGGAGGCACCTGAGAGCAAGCGCGCAACAAACTCAAAAATTATATGTAGCGTTGTCACAAAGGCAATGTACATAGCACGAATTAGCATTGTCAGTAATGACGACTCGAAGTGACCTAGTCCTGTTAAACAGTGAAAGTAAGGAAGTCGGAAGGGACTAAAGGTGGCTAAATCTGCCACCTCACCAAACCACCCTGAATTTCCAAAAAAGGGGGCAACCTTCATGGTGTTGAGAATTGCCGACATTTGTAAATAGTCCAGTATCATCAGCACGATGTGCTGGAGAGACGCTCCTCTGATCAATGACCTATTGTTTTTCAAGACGGCGCTTGCCGTTAATTTAGGGAAGTCAGACTCCTCATCATTGTTTGCCATATCTTCCTCCCTGACCCATGTATCATGAATATACAAATGTTTCACTTTCCCCCAGTGCTCTACTATCCCATTTCGCGATTGTTTGCCTTCTTTTAATTGCCGAAAAACTGCCTTATCGTAACTATATACTCGGTAAGCCAACCCACCAACAACTGCAAGAACAAGAATCACCGACAGCATGAGAAGTAACGCATTTACTCCAGAACTCCAACAAGGACGGCACGATTCATCGTTAGCTTTGGCGTAGTCAGGGCTGCATTGACTACACACCGGCCCAACGTAGCCGCCTGCACAATCACTCGCGAATGCAGAGCCGTTGACTTTGCATGCATGGGGAGGATTGCACTCATGGAACACTGCTTGTCGTGCTCCGGAAAGTACATCAGCTGTAGAGCTCACAGATTTCCACTTAGAAGGGCAATCCTCACACCAATATCCTTCAGACATGCGTAACTGGCCTCTCCGACAGGCAACTCCATCAATCCGCGGGCATGGAAGGCATCTATCGCTTCCGCTAGTAGAAAAACTGTTGGGAGGACAAGGATTGCACCCGAGCTCATTTGAGGGATCAGGTTGGAACGTCCCCGACGGACACGCCTCGCAGTATCCAGACCGTGTCCTTCTATAGCCTCGCCGGCAGTAGCACATTCGTTCAATTTGCACTTCCGCGTCAGGGGGACACGAAATACCCTGTATCGTTAAACGAGTTGGAGAGTTAACAATGGATTCGCCTCCAAGCGTCCCGACGATAGATACATTAGCTTCCGCGAACGCGCGAAGATGAAAGCGAAACGAATTAACTCTTTCCCCGGGCACAGTATCTTCCGGGATCATAAGCTGTACTTCGTCCTCGTCTTCCTCCTTGTCGGTAAATGCGCGTAGTGACAGGCCATCCTCACGCTGCAGTCGCCAAGTGGCATATCCAGAACCGACTCCAAACCGGTCTCTAAGAACAAGGGATCCTACAACAGTTTCACCGACCAGCCCAGTGAGCCTGTTTAATTTGATCTTTGATCGCTTTGGCTCCGCCAATCCTCCAAGAGTCCGGAAGTGGATATCGTAGTCATGGGGAATAGAAACAGATCGCCTTCCTCTAAGGGACGCACACAACGTTATTCGCAAATCGAATTCACCCGTTTTCATTGACGATTTATAGAGTACTTCCGCAAGCCTGCCGGAATACTTAAGGATAACCCTCATTTTTTTCGAAGTTCCAGTGCTCAACTCGTTCCATCTTGGAACAATTTGTAGCCAATCCGACAAGTGAAGAACGGTGTTCCTGTCAACGAGTTTAGTGTACAGAGATTCGTTAGATGATCTGTATCTTAGCTGCACCCTTGTGATTTCCACCACAATACGACCTCGCTCCGTATTGCTTACAGTCAACGCGGATGAACGCTCATCAGAAGGCGATAGAGTCAGAGGAGCACGAGGGTCTGAACACATTACTACGGATATTGTTCTGTGCCGAACTTGGATAGAATAGTTCCCACTCACGCGTCGGTCACTAGGTCCGCGTGTATGCCCTAAGTCGTCAGAAATGCCACTACCACTCCAGCTGTTGGTACTTAAGCAAATCCAGGCAGACACCGTTTTAGCATAGGCTTTGTTGCGTGGGATTAACGTTAAGGGGATATCAACATGGCCCATGGGTGGAATCCGAGACTTGGAAACATTCCCAATCTCTAACCAGGGAGCAGGTTGTGTCGCATTAGCAGCGTCCATAGCTAGTTTAGCATCCCAGGTCAGGTCAGCCGAGCCCAGATTCTCCAGGCGAATGTATCTGCGGCACGATGTATCCGTCACCCCTTGCTGAACATCCACAAAAGTGGTGTCTACGACGGCGACCGGCTGACGCACACGAAGTGTGAGCGAGATAGTTATTCTTTCTATAACCTGCTCGTCCAGTGTGAGAAACGTAACATTCACTGGGACTACAGTGTGCCCAGCCGGTGCACGATGAATTAAAATTGACACATTCCTATCGACCATAGTAACGCCAGAAGCAGAATCTGAAGCTTGGTTTTCGGGTAGTAGCACAAAGGAGGAGTATTCTTCGGCGACATGCCACTTCGCGCGAACATTGGGCTCCATAGCTAGTGAAAATGGCTCCGATATTGACCCCTGGTATCCTGCTTCTCGATGAAACGACAATGTCGCAGTTCGCGGGGAAACATCTACAAACCTCGTTTCTGACGGCTGAGACAGTTTCCCACTAGCGCGTCTGTCCATCTGGATCTGCACATTTTGTGCTGCACTTAGGAAGACACGGCCTCCCAGTCTTATTCGACTCTCTACAGGAATTTCGATGGCGCTCATTTCTTCAGAAAGACGTCGCGAATGCACATTCGGAGAGATTTGTTTTCCTAGAACCTGCCATACGTTCAGCGATAAGACAAAACGCACCGAGTACTCATATTGCCGACACAAATTCCGATTTCCATTTCCTCGGCAGCTCGCGTTTAGCAACTTGAACGCGCTGGAGTGAAGAGGCATAGTGGAACCTTGTTCGCAGCCGGATTGCGTATCGTCCCTGCAGAGAACTTCTATGATCGGTTCTTCCCCATCAGAGCTTTCCACCAAAAGGTTTATCGCAGGGTTGCTTGCAAAGTATGTTATTTTGTCGAAGGTGGGAATACGGGAGAAGGAAAGGGCACCGCAGTCGGAACGAGAAATTTCGCACGCGGAAACTAATCCAGAGGCTTCTTCGTGTTTCACCAAGCATGCTCCCTCTGTAGGTAGTGCTGCCAATGCTAATTTGCGGTGTGCAAACGCTGAAGACTTGAAGTGCTTACCTTGCATCGTAGCCGCTTTATCGCGCCATTTGTGCTGGTCCAAGCCGCAGTGAGCTAGCGTCGTTGCTAGCAGTATATCACCCGATGCTGAAAGAAACAAGCATTGCTGGTTTTGGTTTTTCTCCGCTCTTGGCTCTTGTGTCGGTGTTTGTACCCAAACCTGGTACCATTGCACACCTGTTGGTGCCAGCACGGCCTCAACGTCTCTGCACCAACCGATCAAGTTTCGCTCTATTCGGAAAATATTACCCCATGGTTGGATACTTACTGAACTAAGTAATCGTTGCACAAGTGGTGTTCTTTACCCGAACCTTCTTGCTTACATTCTTGCACCCGCTGTGGAAAACGTGACAAGTCCAAAGAACGGCAAGTTGCGTTGCCCATGACAGTTGGCGAGCGGACTGCCCATCGTTGCCTGGTTCGTGAACAGTATGCAATGACCAACTATACAGCGTCGTTAAACATTATGCGATAATGTGTCAGTACGTACCGTAACTCTCGGAGTAAGGATCCATTCGCCGGAAGTGGCGAAGTAGTTGGTGGATTTCGGTCGTGGCAAATTCCCACTGCAACAAGTCAGGTCCATTCTCGTCTAAACCGTAGACTTCACTCATGCTTCATTCTTCAATCCCTCACCTGTCATCGATGTAACGTCTTCAGGAGGTGCTCTTACATCACACTCCCTCCTAAATATTTTTAGAAGCGTTTCTTCCGTTCGAGCGAAGAAGCAGTCATTTGATAGTCCATCAGAAGTTCTGATTCCAACCGAGATTCGCATCCAGTGTTTCTTCCCCAGTGGAACTGATTCTAAAGAGCTGCGTTGCAACTAGCAGGAAACCATTAAGGTGCGATAGGGCTAAATTCTTCTTACTCCCGCACATACTTTACTGGAAATTTTTCACACACATCCCGTGCTGGTTGGTCTCCGCCCATTTGCACGGAACATTTCACCAGATTCGATGTTATATTGGTGAGATCCAAAGACATGCACGAAGCTTCTGGCGTGCCACTAATCTTCCAATAGTGCCTGCGAATGTTGATTTGAAAGCAAGCCAGCATTCGCCGTATGCTGCTTAGACCTTCTAACTGTATTTAGAACATACATTAAATCTGGCAGTCTTTCACTTTTTTCTGGAGCTTCGATATTCGCAGGCATTTCAATACTGGGTTGAACAGCAGGTTTTCCATTCAAGATGCAACGTCCACCTGCATTATCATTTCAACCTGTTCGCAAAAGCGGATGGGTCCAAATGTCGGCAGTCAGCATGTACTTACTCTCAATCTCTACAATCGTGGGGCTGTTGTCTAAATCCGCACATGAAATAACGCTACTGGCAACGTTGTCGCCTGATTCTAGAGAAATGAATAAGCAGTTGTGCACGTTCGGAGTGGCACTTCGTAAAGTAAGCCTATATCCCACATGTTCATCTATCTCCGACTTTGTAGAGTTACTGGAGCCAGCCAATAAGAGGCGTTCAATTGGACAACTGCGTTTGTAACCGAATCCACAGAGGCATCCTTACATCAAGTCGTGAGCAGTACACGCTATACGTTGACTCTCAGTGTTTAGAACGCATTCCGTCACTTTCCGCTGATCAATGTTCTTTAGATGCACCCAACGACAAGGATCGGTTGCTAGTTTCCACGTATTTCTGTGTGTGCATCGTTTGAACGATTATGTGTCTTCGCTTATACCAGGCGGCTGACACACTGCCACTTACAAATAAGAAGAGGGGATGCCTTCGTTGCTCTCCGTAGGAGCTGACGTTGGAGACGGAGTAGGAAGTGGTTGGCGACTTTGGCACAGGTTGGCTGCAAAGCAAGTGCGTATCATTGTAATGATGTTACAGCTTAAAGCGTAACATTGAGGGACATACCGTGAATCAGAGCCAACTTGCTGTTTTGGTCGTTTGCACTACAAGAGACGAACCCAGTTGATAAATATGCTCCGGGGCCATTCGATTCGAAGAAAATACAAGGATCACTTTCCATATCTGCTATGCTAACTTTGTATCCATAAGATCCCCTAGTAGATGATCTGAGAGAAGAATAGAAGCGGTAATCACAATAAAGAGTACGAAAGAATCCAATACTCTAAAGGAACGTACTCGATGGAGTATTTTCCACAGGAATCCCTGCCAGTTTCTGCAGACGACACATTACAATATCCTATGAGGCTTGCGTTAGCGTCACTCATATCCAAATAGGCAATGCATGGAGCTCGAGATGCGTTCACAGGAACCAAAGCCCACTCCTCCCTGTTGACTCAAAATCAAGTACGATGAATGGTCGAACTTGCTGCTAACAGTAACCGCAAAACGTACAGCAAAGCAGATGGCAAAGCAGATGGGAGTCGATCGCTGACGCCGTTTGGTTCCGGGGTTGATGAAGGCGACGAAGATGGTGATAGGATCTCGGCACATCCGTTCTCTGCCAAAATTATAACGATTTAGTACCCGCACGTATTCTAAGAGTACCACTAGAGGTGAAACCTTACCCCGAAGAGGTACTAGCTCGTTATTTGTCGCTTGCCCAAAATTACAGGACCTTGGTCCGGTCGTCTGGTAATCGTCACCCTTTCTGAGAATGTGCATGCATTGGAGCGCTGTGGGGACGCCATTCATTTTGATTCTGTACCACTCCTCTGTAGTCTCCGGCACCGCCCCGTAAGATCTGGATTTCAAGTCAAACAGTGAAATCGATAAGAATGCTTGGAATTAACATGCGAATCAGTTCTAAATACCCAACATACTGTACTGGAAGGGTATGGCAACGACCCGCTGGTCCGCCCTGCTTTGTTCTATTACAGATCTCCATACTTCGCGTATCGATCATTCCAACATCGAAGGTTGCACACCAGGTAGGATTCCGGGGATCTTTAAGCCCCCACCGTTTCCTGGAAGAAAGCAGATGTATTATAACTCTCACTTCAACATTTATCCATTTGGAAGATCGGAAGTTGCAGTCAACTAACATACTTCAGGGAACTTGGAAAGTCGGACTGAGCACTAACTCCAATGGGACTAAGAGCCCGGCGATCTACGCATCCTCCTTCTGCACACCTCATAACCAGCAATGAGTACAATTGCCGAAGTACGGGTAGAAACACAAATGCATGATTCTTACCTCCCATTAACATAAGTTGAGCTTTCCGGCCTTTCGCAGGAGCGCATGTCATAGCAGCAGTGCACAAAAATTGTCCGTTGCCTTTTTGCTCGACATATAAGCACTTGTGATAATCAGCCACCGGGATCTCATAGAGTCTCGAGTCACGATACGCAGCGTTAAGAATGCGGACCTTTCTGCACATTAGGGGCAGCACTTAGTGAAGTGTCTACTCTAGAGCATACTCACTGTGAACGACTTACCCAATTGTTAGTCTTCCACACTGAGAACCTTGTGCTGCATACTCGTCATTTCCGCAGCGTTCAATATATCCCATCTCGACGGTGGAGAAGTCTACAGTATAACAGGAAATGAAGTACCCATCCATTTGCAATACTCCCCATTTCGTCCTGCACAAATCATTTGTAATGGATATTTAGTTATTGCCGGTAACAAGAAACGCGTCCCAAAAATAAATGAACATACATGAGCGACCTGGGAAGCAGGGACGACGTCGAGCCAACTCTAGCAGACTGTGTTTCTTTTGAACACGATTCATCTGTAAAGGCATACCAAGCAAATAAAACCTTCAACTCTACTTCAACTGTGGGTAAATCCGAATCGAATCAGTGGTATGCCTACTTGTTACGGTAAATGCTGTGGGCGGCTCCGGAGAATCGCATCGCGAGGGTAGTGTTGCTCGGAAACTCCCGAAGTTTCCGTTCCAAATACGTATACATCTTCCATCTTTGAAATCGACAATAAAATCAGGAAATTGGGAAGATTCGTCACCAGATGGGGATACCCTTGTGGTGCTGCGAAACAGCGTCGGTGACCATGACCATGTTTCGAAAGCGCTGTGTACAGGGAAGCAAGAAGCACTTACTTTACAATATACCTCCCGCATGCAGCTCCCGCATTGGCACCGGGCGTATCATAACAATATTTGGCTATACCTTGATTCGCAGACCGTAAATCAAGAAGAACGCATTCTGAATTCCTCGTCGTAAGTCGCCACTTTCCTCTGCGCACCAACAAGAAAAAGGAAGAAGCGACGGTAAATGACACGCCGATGTTCACATGTAGGTGTATCCGGGTCGAAACAGTGATTCTCAGGCAACATCGCATGGGGAAGCCGTCGTGCACATTAGGTTAACTCCATCAATCACCAAGCCACCGTTAGTTCGCACGCCACACTCCCAACTGTCTCTTTGGTTCTACAGAAACGGATAGCATTCGTTGCCTCACACACTCAAAGAGAGAAAGAAAAACGATACCTCGTTCCACCACAGAAAACCACATGACACTTGTTACTTGTGAGGCCTGGAGAGTGTTTTTGTCCCCCATGGAACTCCCCTTTGGTGACGCCCTGAAGCGCTACCGCTACACCAAGTAACCCAACTTACAATAGCGTATGAGGCAGTTCTCCCCTGCACTGTGCACACAGAATAGTCAGCTCCAGAAAGAAAAGCCACACGAGCGGCAACAGCCTCCCCATCGTCCTAGCCGAGGTAGCGAGCGACCGACGGGAGTTCGCTCTTCTACAAAGGCGATATTCGACAGGTATTCAAAGCGACAGCATTGTTTCTTCTATTCTGGGTTGAATGTAAACCCGAGACGTGGGCGTCATCGAGAGACTGAGAATGACACAAGACAATTGAATGGAAGAGACAACACTACGAGCGACATCCATAGGTACCTGTGAATCACTGACATCGCGACCGCCGCACTGCGCACTGCAGCCTGTAGTTCCTGACTGGAACTCCAACGGGCCAAGTACAGAGCAGAGTCTCCACCAACGCCCCCTCGATGCGAATACTTGCAATGAAATTACAGTCCCAGAGAACATACTAATTGCACGGTTAATAGCCACACGCTACATGCTTCTGAGTCCAGCAGACAGAATTGCCTGAGTACTGCGCTTAAGATTACGCCCTTAATGTCAGCAATACGATGAGTTTTGCTGCCATTCACAATGGAATATCATGCATAACAGTATCCAATATTTACTTCTTCAATAGATGGCTTCCATTCGTCTTTCACAGGCGCGCGCGATTCTCCTTCTGCTGCTTGGTCCTAGAGAACCGTGTCACAAACCGACAGGGTCGTTGTCCAGGAATTACACTCCTAAGGGCCATGACTCGTGCGGAATTAGTGAGATCGGTGGTTGGCATGATTGTAGACGATTGAGTGAAGTCTACTCTATGGGAACGTGTTGTTGAAGGTGTCTGCGTACCAGTGGATGTGGAGGTGCCCGTTGCCGTTTCGGTACTCCCCAAGTCTGATGCGGATGGCGTCGAGGATGACGATGGACTCGCTGAGCTTGATGGAGACTTTGTCCCCAAGCCTGACGCGGATGGTGTCGAGGAGGATGATGGACTCGCTGAGCTTGATGGAGACTTTGTCCCCAAGCCTGACGCGGATGGTGTCGAGGAGGATGATGGACTCGCTGAACTAGATGGAGACATTGTCCCCAAGCCTGACGCGGATGGTGTCGAGGATGATGATGGACTCTTCGAGCTAGATGGAGACATTGTCCCCAAGCCTGACGCGGATGGTGACGAGGATGATGATGGACTCTTCGAGCTAGATGGAGACGTTGTCGCAGATGCCGTAGGGGTAAGTGAAGGGCTCGGGGTTGGACATGGTACTTGAAAACACAGAATTGGTAAGCTGTCGCTTCGGTTTAGCGTCCAGATACCCTGCTTCCATCGCTGAACCCCCTTATAATGATAGAGTTGACCTCGAATATCTTCTAAATTACCTGAATTGCCGGTAGCGTTAAGTACGTTTCCATCATCTTGTCCTACGATAGTTGCTGCCTTGTCGGTGCGATTAGCGTAGACTGAATATACCACCGAAATTACACCGCTTGCACTTGAGGATATACTTCCGACAATCCCTCCCCAACCACTAGTTGTAACAACCGCACCGCTCGCATATGTATTTTCGATATACACGGAACCTGTTGCGAAAATGCCCTGTCCACCTGTCAATTCTCCAGTGATTCCTCCAGGAGTCCCATCACCTTCAATCTCACCGGCAGTGTAACAGTCTGTAATATGCACTTCACCCCGATCGAGCGCTGCAACACCCCCTGTAATCCCACCACTCCCTGCAGACGATATTTTCCCAGTGCTATAGCATTCTTGAATTTGAACAAATCCCCCTTTCTGACCAGCATACGAGCCCACAATGCCACCACTGCGGGTAGTATGAATGTTTTTGATGATGTTTCCCGTAGAGAACGATTGCATGATGTATACTCGTCCGTTAAGGCGAGCAGCCTGGCTTCCAGAAATCCCTCCTGAGTTTGACGCTTCAATATTCCCATGGGAACTACATCTTGAAATATGCGCCCTACCACCGCGGTACCCCAGCTGGTGCCCCACGATACCACCAGAACGATCTGCCAGTATGTTCCCTGTCGAATACGAGTTTGAAATTTTGATTTCGCCAAAACTGGAACCACATCTGTAGCCACAGATACCACCACTATGCTGCTTAGTAATATCTCCAGTTGAGCTACAAGAATCCACAATGAAGAAGCGCTGACTTGCTTGTACAATAAATCCTGCGTCTTCCGCAGTTGTACCGCCCTTGACATGAACATTCTGAATTATCGGGGCGTCAGCAAATGATTGTACAGTGTCTTCAATCATTATGAATAGCCCTTCAAAATCTGTGACATCAGTTAAGCTGATCGTGTTCCCATCACGTCCTCCCCCATCAAATGTTTCCTCAGCACCGAGAGAGATATAGGTGTCCTTTACATATCCCTTGGCTACCCAGTCTAACACGTTACAATTCATCTGAAATAATTTCTTATCTGAGTTGTAATTGAAACATGTTTCGTTCCCGTCCAAAATACTCTCCCGCAAATCTGATGCCGTGCTCACTGGTAGAGTTAGAACCAATATGCTCAGCAAAACAGCTACAGTGAGAATGGGTAGCAACCAATTTTTTCTCGGCATTAGCTTTACCAACAAGTTTCTAGCTTTCCCTTTCGTTTTGTATTGCTGCGTTTCACTGCCTTCCTGGTGTGCTGCTAATAGTGACTGTCGGCAGACAACTTCTTCGCTGCTCATGCGGGCAATTGCCTCCATTGATAAGTTGTCCACTGCACCAGCTACCATCGATAATACGGTTACAAGCAGGAAATAACTAAATTTCATTCGCCTTCTACTGGAGCTCTTAGAGTTGCTTCCATCAGCAACTAGGTCAAAATCATTTGGACTCCAGTGCCAGTGGAAGGAAGGGTATTGCGAACTCCCACTTCCAGCGCTTGCAAGTGCAGCTCTGGAGTCCGCTGCAAGGCACGATACGAATTTGCCGTTCTCTCCAGTAATGTCGGTAGACATGAGTTCCCGTGCTCGAACTTCCTGTCCGTGGCTTCGGCAACCGGTTCCAGCATAGTGTATGGGCTTTCTTGAGGTCGTACCACCTGTACTCTCAAAGAGCAAGACAAGGACACGGACCACATGGTCCGCTAGCGCGCATAAGAGTGCCCAAGTGGCACCCACAAGAAATGCACTCAATGCAGATTTTGAGGTACAAGATGAGGGCGTCCGTGGCGTGGTATATCCCGATAGTTTACCACCATTATGATACTGGCAGGGCATACTGCCTTGAGCGGCTCCTGTTCTGGTTTCAGGCAGCCGCGGAATTTACAGATAGAAAGAGCTCTGCTCAATGAATCAGGTGCTACTCACACAAGATTGCGCATATAAAGCACCACAGATTCGAAGCAGGTAGAAGCGAAAACAAAAAAAAATCTGACGGTGAGCAACAATAGCTTCATGCATTCATTGAGCAGAAGACTGTAGTACCCTGTGTCTTGCTGGGCCGGAGTTCTAGTCCCCAAGGTCTGGCGGGGAATATACCGCAATGTATTCAATGGCGGTGGTGCTTCCCCCCACAGGCAACTAAATGGCATTATTTCTTACTCCACATATTCAAGCAACTTAAATTGTACAATATTGTATTTTTAAGGTTCCTCAGAGCACCATGGGAAGTTCGGCTTCCGGAAACTGAATGCGGAAAGCGGATGTTCGCGCTGAACCAGAACGGGATGGATTTACAATCCCAGCGAGTGCTTTCTACGATTCTGGAATTATAGCATAGTCCTTAGGGGTACTCCGCGGAGCTTGTACCCATGCCTCTAGCATCCTGAACATGCACCGTTCAGCTGACCATTTTGTCGATCAGCAGATGGATGTGCTATACATATGTATTGTACTAGCGCTCAAATTAAAACATTGAAACAACATGAACCAAATGTTCCAGACAAAAGCTCTTTATGAGTATGATCTAGGTGCTATATCCGCTGGCGTTCCTCCTTCTGCCCCTTGCTTGGAGAGAACCGCTGCAGGCTCGTTTTAGCAGCGATCTCTCTCTTAAAGCCGTTTACTGGTGCAGCAGAGTCCGATGAGTCGATGGATGGCATAATTGTATATAGGAAACACTCTGATTCTTCTCGGTTTGCGAATTTCGCACCCGGGGTT
Organism: Halocafeteria seosinensis; assembly: GCA_001687465.1. Classification (NCBI taxonomy): domain Eukaryota; class Bigyra; order Bicosoecida; genus Halocafeteria; species Halocafeteria seosinensis. The sequence goes on along the minus strand of LVLI01000068.1, from coordinate 2,895 downwards.
CCTACCCCATACATATGCAGCTCTTCCTCCGCAACGAAAACACCAAGGGCACCAGTCGAGCATAAAACCATCCAAGTTGCTCCTACTAGATGCGCCCCGGAATAGAGAATAGGATACACGTCTACCGCATCTGCACCATCCTTCTTGGGTGCTTATTCATTCCATTCGGGTGCGCCCAAATACTGTATGCGATGGAATGCCAGCTGTGAAGCTGGAATCTACGCATGCGCTACTGTACCAGTCACCGATTGTTCCAGGGATTATGGTACACGATTATCTAAACACAAGATGGATCCCCATACTGTATGATATATGGTGTGTATCCATCTTCAACGATAGTAAGTGCAGGCTACGCCTCTCCTCATACGCTGTATTGAGCATTACTACCGGTAAATGCAGCATGCGGCCAGCAATGCTGTGCACTGCAGGTGGTGATGGAGGCCAAGCAAGCGAGCAGTACTTTGCTAGAAACACGCATCAGGAGGTGGTTGGCCCAAAAATGGCTTCTCGTCTGATTACGAGAACTCGTTCTGTTCCGGCCTGTGGAGGAAAGTTGCAACTTGCAGGCGACCGCCGGCAGGTCTCATGAGCCTGATGTACCGGACGTTGTTGTTCTTCATCGTTATAGGTACTGTTAACAAACCAAGTCCCCCGTAGTCCTGTACGTAATCATTCTTGGATCTCACCGGTTAAAACCATATTTGGCCTTACGTCCACAGTCTCCGATGTTTCCGCTGTTCCGCTCAATTCCACGATGCGGTCCCGAGCTTGCGGAGAATAATCACTTTCAGCAGACCACCAGAGAATCGTGGAGAATGGGCGAACGCTCGTATGTACAGTTCCCGAGTCTGTAGAGAATATCGATTTCCAGTTCCCGGCGATCGGCGAGCAATTGGGCACCGACTTGTGCTGTTCCGTCCAAGATTACCGGTAAGACAAATCAATCTGGTGTCCACACGAACTGCTTCAGCCAGCGTCCGACTGCCTTTCAAACTGATTTGAAATTGGCACAAGACAACAAGGCAGCAGACCTGCATGTGCATACCTAAAGCCTAACTGATATCTCCAGCATCTGTACAATGTCCAGTCACCACAGTGAACACCTTCGATTACGGTCCTGCCTATTGTGTAACGCAGCGCATACACACAGTGGAAAGAAAAGCATCAACAGCACTTTGACCATTGCTTTGACTCGTATTTAACCCTGAAAGCAACGGAGTTTGTCCGATTTGAATTTTGATGTAAGAACTGCTGACGGGTTCCAGTGTTCCACTCGCTTAGTGGATTCAATCTCCAGCCATCCTTGGCTATCGGACACTGACACTAATCCATAGCTTTGACATTATACATGCTCTTCATCTTGTCTACGGTAGCGCCAGTGTCTCTTCTCTTCTGATGTATACTTACCCATCCCAGCGGCGAGGAGCACTGTCGTTCGGAAAACACGCCATTTGCAACAGTTTATTACTTGGCTTCTAAAAGGAGTTAAGACTCTATTCTTTCTGTGTGAGTATACTGAAGAGACACTGAAGTCTTGAAATTGACTGGAAGCCTTCGATATTGACCACGTAATGGCCATGAAACTTACGCAAACCAGCTGTACTTGGCTCAGTCGTCACTCACGAGGAAGAGGAGAAACGAAACGTACAATGACATAGTTGGGATCGTAATGATATTATCTATCGAATGGTGGTACCCGTACGTTGTCATACTAGTTGTGGAATGAGATCCATTTTTGGCCATCCCCATTTTTTACCCGAACGATCGCATGCACTAAATTACCGTCCTTCAGCGAATGGCGCTATTCTGCACACAATATACACTGAATATTTTCATAATCCAGTTTAGTAAAGTATATGCGATACATATGTATCATTACAGTGGAAGTCAGTCTGTAGGACTCATTCGCACTTTTCTCTTCAACCAGTACAGTCTTGCATGTATGTGGTATGCCATGAGTATGGGGCACTGTGCTGCTGCTTCTTTGAGCTCGGAACCATCGCATGCACTAAATAGGACATAAATTCTACAGGCTGTAAATTGCAGTCCTTCAGCGAATGGCGACTGTTCCGTCATCACCTCAGATGACATGCGTGCGGGTTCCAGGACGTGCAGTTCAAGCCGCGCTGTCAGTTAGTGCCTCACAATTGTTTCGCTAAGTACGACTGGAATACCTGGTACTCTGGGTTGTTCATATATGACAGGGAAATACAACAACAAGAACCACAGAAACATAACTCGTGAAACAACGCAAGAGGGCATTCTCAAGCCTTCTCAAAGTTACTACTCCGCTGTAGTCGGGCTCTAATGGGGGCAGCTATTGCCAATTGGGTTAAGACTGGATTTACATTTTGAAGCGATTGAGGTCGACGTCCAGCTACAGCCCTTGCTTCTCTCTTTCTGTGACACTAAGGTATCTAACAGCGTTTTTCCAGGATTACCACTTACCCATTCGCACCGTGAAAACCAAAGGCCGCGGCGGCACGGAGGCGTCATTTCTATCTTGTTCAGGCCAGGATATCTGAACACTGTACACGCTTATAGCAAAGTCCAGAAACCCACCTCAAGACACAAGGAGTTTGAGCCAAGGTACTTTGATTTGGCGATAGTCACAAACAAGATCTCCACATCGCGCAATCGACTCTATGGATGAGTGATGATAGACAATCTTTTGAATTGTGAATTCTCCGGTGTTTTTAGGATCGGCATTCTCCTATTATTGTTTGCGATGCATTGTACGCCAGCATCCAGTAAACAGGCAGATATTGGACCTGAGAAAGAAATAGAATTTACGTCCGTGGGTTGGCAAACATGGAGAGTGCCCCAGCATGTGTACTGTGTTGATGTATTCTTGGTAGGTGGAGGGGGTGGTGCCAGTGCACGCGGAGGAGGGGG
>LVLI01000067.1:0-65912 GCA_001687465.1 Halocafeteria seosinensis | reverse complement strand
GTGTTCCCTCACGGCGCATGTCAGCAAGGCTGCAGGAACAGCGGGCCCGTCGCTGCTTAACACGGGCGCATACCGCTCCTCGTTAAGAGGATGCGGTCAACTTCCCGGCCGGTGGGCTATCTGTCACATTTGTGTGTGTGTACTGGTACAATTGTCACCTCTTGATAGTGATTGATTCCAATTGGAAAGCTTCTAGCCTAACGGGAAAGGGTGCAAAAGTTGAAAATATTATATTTTTATGGTTTACAAGGGCTTTGTTAGTTCATTTCACAATTTCACAATTTCCATCGAGTTTGGTCTTAGATATTGTTTTTCCGATGACACAGCCGCCTCTCTCAGGAACCTCAAGATTCTCAACTTTCCCGGAACAAAACAAACAAATGTTTCACTAGTCACCCGGGATATTCTGCATTTATGCAGGCTTTCCCAGGTTAGATAGTAGCATTTACGACGTATACCGATGGTCTAGTGAGTGTCATTGAGGGTAATGATCGGATGACAATTGAATTTGGAGCGTGCATAGAGCAAACGAGACATGGGCAATGAGAGGCGAAAAAGGGCCCTTTTGGGGGCTCTTTCTCTCATCTATTATCTTTCTTGCTCCTCTTCTCACTCCTTTGATGGGAGCAGTATAGAACGCCCAACAATATGTTCTTCCTTATATGGTCAGGAAGGCCCTCGGTACGGAGTGGTGGTGGCTGCAAACCCCTCCACGGTGCAGGAGCAGCCTCAAACTCAAATGGAAGAGACGCCCAGTTCTCATGATGCTCATAATATTGCCTCTTCAARGCCACTAAAGCAAGATAGACCCGCCACAGAGAATTCCAATCATAAGAAGAAGACTCCACACAAACCAGAGAGAAACAAAGGAAAGCCGCGGCAACGCAGCCGAGCAGGCAAATACCCGGCAACACATGAGAATGAGCCTTCATTGCCTAATACGACGTGGAAGTCCAATTCGCCAGCGTATGTGGACGGCTAAGTTTGGTTGTTTGTTACTTTGTGGTTTATCAATTGGCACATTGCTCGTCTGCAGGTCTAGCTACTGGCGAGTTATCGTGCTGGCGGTGATCRTCATGGGGTTTTACATGATGTGCAGCACACCCCAAATACGAACTACGATGGCCATGTATGTGACGAGGTAGAATACTTGTTCCTCTCCCAGGTGTGCATTTTACTTTAAACTCCTCTTCACTTCTCCTTCACAGGTTCGTGCTATGGGTGTGTCGTTGTTGCCTCCGCCCGAAGGTTGCAAAGCCTCAAATAAAGAAAGATGTAGTTTTCCCTTACTCTGTCTCGCTCGACGTAGGGAGACGACCGTACATGGAAGACCGGCACACAGTGGCTGGTAAAATCGCTGGCCTCGAGAACGCATCGGTCTATGCAGTCTTCGATGGGCACGGTGGAGACCGTGCTGCCGAGTTTGCCTCGCAGCGTCTAGTCAAAACTTTGGAAGCGTGTATTGCACAGCCTCTGCGGAGTTATTCTGAAGAAATGCAACATCACGCAAAGGTAGAATTTGAACGATCCACTCACAGTGACGATGAGGGAGGCCAGCATACAGTGTTTTACCAAGTCGCCAATGGTCTCGTGACAATGTTCAAAGCTCTCGATACGGCATGGCTAAAAGTAGCGACTTCTACCACCCCTCCAATGGATGAAGGCACGACAGCGGTGGTTGCTGTAGTAGTAGCGCCACCGACTTTAGCCGGTTGTCGGATTGAAGCAGAGAATATACCCGAAAGTGACTCCAAAGGGAAGCAAGAACACCGACCGAAGTCACGGTATGTCACTCGTGCCACAGCAGGCACACAGGTTTGGGTTGCCAACGCGGGCGATAGTCGTGCAATAGTGATAAAGGACTCTGGTGAACCCGTGTTGTTGACGGAAGACCATAAACCGAATAGGCAGGATGAAAGCGCTCGTATCCGCAACCTAGGTGGAATTGTTCAATTTTTTGGAGTTTGGCGGGTACAAGGAGTGCTGGCTGTTTCGAGGTAAGATAACAACGAAACTAATACCGAGTGCTGTTTCTCTTTCAGCCTTTATTTGTGCGTTCTGTCGTCGCAGGGCAATAGGTGATCGATTATTGAAGCCGTTCGTTACAGCCACACCAGAAGTAAAATCGAAGATTCTTGAGGAGGAGGATAAATACCTTGTCCTGGCCACCGATGGGCTCTGGGACGTCGTGTCCAATGCTGAAGTCGGGGCTTTCTTGACTATGTCAAATCGGTCTGTCCAGAAAGCTGCTGATCTTTTAACGCAAGAGGCTTTGTCCAGAGGCTCAACAGACAACATCACCGTCATAATTGTCGATCTAAAGCGAAGGAGAAAAACAGTTTCTCACGGTTCTAGGACGCCGAATGAGGGTACAGGACAAGCGAGGGCATCTCAGGGTCCCTCGCACCAAGCAGATGAACTTGTTCAGTCGAACCCTCCAAGGGAAAGTAGCGAAAGTTCGGCGGACGCGCGACAGAGGAATATTTCTTCAAAGGAATCTCCGCGCTAGCTTGTAGCAGCTTCATTCAAGCCGTTTGACTCTGCAGGTTCTCGCAAAATTGAAGCAACCGATCGCAAAACACAGGGGAGCGATGCTTCTGACGAGCTTCTTTGGCTTTTTTGTACGTGTACGGCACATCCATTTTTGCGTATTCACAGAGGGCGTCGAAGCAACTCTCTTGCATCGTCCTATCTGGATCATCCATGTGAATAAGCAAGGTCTCCACGGTATGATCAATTGGCCCACCTTGAAGATTCTCTGCTGTTGCGGCGTAGAGAAATGACTTCAGCGTGGGACAGATCAACTGACGCACATGGTCGTTGGAATCATCGAGGCGTTTAATGAGCTCGGGATAGACGCTTCTTGTTGTTTCCATATTCAACAATGAGTTACCTCCCTTTTCGAACATCAATTGAAGGACCATACACACTATTTGCCGCGTGGTAACATCATCATCGGCGAGCACGGAAAGCAATTGTTGCTGGAGATCGTTCCAACAATCTTGAATGACAGGTGTGGAAACCAAGTCAGTTTGCAATCCTGACAAAAGGCATGAGGATGTGATTTTCCTCATCGCTGACGCGACGCCACCAGGTCTCCAGACTAGATTTGGCTTAATTGTGTTGCGTAGAATCGTAGGAATGCACGTGCTAAGCGCTCTATGCAGTTCTTGAATGGAACCTTGCGTAAGCGCCGGAACTCCCTCCGGAATTCTTTGAGAAATGTCACATGTCTTAAGAAAAACGTCAAGTAAACCCATCATTGCGAGTCTGAGTTCTCGGTCCCTTTTCCTGTCTGCACACATTTCGAACACTTGGGCTAGTTCAGCACAAAAAGACTCAACGGCTGGTGGATAGTGGCGGACAACAGCATCCAAAAAGAGTCGTCCACCATCTCCTTTTGTCCATTCATCTACTCGATTAAGTTCTTGCTGCAGGAACGGTTTCAAGTCTTTACTCAGCATGTTGGCTATACAAGAACATTCCGACCACTCGGTCAACTGCCGAAGTAAGGTTTGTGACTTCGCATGCAGAGACTGTGTAACGTCTTCTCTATGCAAGTTTACCAAAGCCCTGGAAATAAAGCTGCGGCACTCGTATTCGCAAATAGACTTCTGTCCAACGTCTATGAGGGCTTCAATGGAATAATACAGCGCTTCTGGCATCTCCGTAATTTCTGAGTTAACGAGCTCTGGCTCCGATAGTGCTCTTGATATTTCCATGAGGTGTGGCTCCACTTGCTGGAAGTTCATTCCGCTTATCGTATCGCACATTACAATTACCCCTTGATATTTGTGAGCAGGTTCTGTCAGCCCTGATAACTCTCCACGAATTAGCGGTAGCAGTACGCCAAGCTGTCCAGAAGAAGGCACATAAGCCCCTACAAGAGCATTACAGTCGTGAACGAGGTCGCGAATAGATACCTCTTCGTCTTGCACCGCGCGGCAAAGAGATGAAATTACCTTGTCTACGTAAGCGGTTATATTATCCTCGGCGTAAACTAGAAGGGAACGCAGTGCACAGGCAGCTGCTTTTCGTAACGGAGCGGTCCATTCAGTCAATCCTTGTGTGCACAGGTCAACCAGATCTCCGAGGTGATGCACGATTGCTTTTCTGGCAGAAAGGACAGGCCGCTCCGCAAATGGCTGTGGAAGTTCTACATCTGCTTCTGTCCCCTCGTCATTGCCTGTTTCGTTATTCACCGCCATCTTTGTATCGTCGGTTGCATCCCCTGAGGCAGCTTCAGCAGCCACGCGTTCATCCAACGTAAGGTCTTCCTCCTCACGAGTTACTGAAGATGTCAGATTCTCATGTATTTTTGGTGCAAGTTCTTTGAACTTTTCATAGCAAACTTGAGATACATCGTCCGTATCATCGGCATGCAGAGACAAGCAGATATACTCAAGCGAAGCACAAGAGTCTTCTATGATATTGTGAGGAGCATACGCAAGTAATTGCAGAACAGCTCCAGCCAACTCTTTGCGCACACTTGGCGATCTATCAAACAAAAGCATAGTAAGCTTTGGAACTACTTGCTCTTTCAGAGCATCGGCGCCCGCCTCTTTGCAATACGTCAATACCAGCGATACCGCCTTTAATGCCGCCAGACGTACAGCCGCGCGTTGGTGCACAAAATTGCCCAGTTGTGGGTTCAACAGCGACGAGACACTTCCGTGTATCCTTTCTGGGTGACATCGAACCAATGATTCCACTAGACGCGCGCATTCTTGCTTCGTTTGGGGGAATGAGTCTTGACTGGCATTCTCAATGATATGCACAATATCGTCGAATGAATCCCCCCTTATCTCCTCAGAGCACGCTGGTTCTCGTATGATCTTATGTAGTAGCTGCGCATATCGAAGGCGCAGCTCTTCCGCGGGTTCATTAAAGGGTTTCTCGCCAATCTGTGTCTTTATAGCGTGTAGTAAGGGCTTGCTAAAATCAGCCAAATTCTCTCGAACCGAGGAGAGGCCCAAAAAGCCCTCCAGGACATCAATGGTAGATTCCCTTATGCGTTCCACAGAGTCCGTCAGAAGTTGTATGAGAAGCGTCCCCACCTGTGTTTGACAGAATAATTGCCCTACTGCCTGTGTATCGGCGTCGTGGTCCTCCAGAAGCTGGAATAAAGCCTTCAACCCACTCTTGCGTTTGGTTCGGTCCTGGTCTTTAAGACAATTAATGTCACGCGCCAAGCGACGCTCTAATTCGTCCATGATTATTTGTGACCCTGTCTCTTTCTCTTTTCACAATAACAGTGATTCTAAGTCGTGATAGTTACTCCATAACAACACCTGACCCCCAGTAACCACTGGAAATGCACTCTGGAATTCAAATTAGGGGGTTGCAACTTGGAATTTTAAGATGATTGAAATTGTGCATTTGGATCAAGGACCATTTCCCAGAGTTTATTCTGTTTGCTTTTTCGTCATATCTCTACCGCTCACGTCTCGTTTCCGACTACTACTACTTCTTTTTACCATGACTGAAATATAGCAGTACCAACAGTTCCACGTGAGATAGAACTGCACGTGACAAACCACTGACAATCACGTTCTGATCCTTTCACAAGTACGCATAATTTCATTCAAGTCTCATGTGGTGATGGGCCCTTGTATTCAAACTCGTCCATATCTAGATCTGAAGGAGTTGGTATGGCCTTCAGGAACGTCACATCGTGGGTAGAAGTGGACTGAAACTCGTCATAGTAAGTGCACGCGCGGTGTCTTTGAAAGTCGTAGGGAGGGAATAATACATCTAGTACAACACAGGGCTCGTTCGAAGCAACGGCTCCAGAGAGTGCAAGATTCGAATGCTGATAATTCCTCAATGAATGGATATTCCCTCGCAAGGGGGTAAGGCATACTGATGATCCCTGGGGAACTATATAGCCGTTTTTAAACTTCGCAAATCTGTACGTGTCCACGTGCTCCTCCTCTTCATCTACTGTGGCGATATGATCATCTTCCTCCTCCGCGGTGCTATCGGAACTCTTCGATTGTGCGTCTTCACTACCGCCGTGCTGTTTTTCAGCCGCGACATTCAGGGGTTCCCCTGGTTTTGCTGGCATAACGTCACCTAGGCTTGGACTCCGCAAATGAGGAAACATTTGACCTTGGTGAGTGCATAGATCATATGTTCTTAAGTGAAGGGATCCATAGAGTCTGTATGTTTTCATTCAGCAACACCCTAGTCCTTTCAGACAACGGTTTCGCAGCATTAAGTAAACTTACACTTTGGATACGACACACATTCCCGGGTGGTCATGCAAAGGAAGAGAAGTCCCCGGGGGCAAGATAAATATCCCCATTGTCACAGGATCACCGCGAGGACTGTTTCCTTCAGATTCCGAGGTGTCGCTATCGGAATCCGCCACAAGACTTGGCCGAGGATATTCCTCAAGAATAGGGATATAACCAATATGCTGAGTATTTCTGTGTCGACGAGTTAGCGTGGGGACGTGATTTTCAATGTACCTCTCGAGGTTGTCAATATCTTCAAGTTCCCCGCTAGTTGCTTCTTCGATAATGGCATCCCCGTCCGCCCTGCTGCTAACAGATTGTTGAGACCCCGACCCAGATGCATGAGGTTTATCCGGTGCCGACGCTCCAGGACTTGATCCTTTCTGTGGAACCATCCACGACAGGTTCCCAGAACTCTTCAATGAACTATATTTTTGCCGTAGCCATTGCTCTGTAACGCCCACTGCACACACACACAGGATTAACCACAACGATAATTAGCATTGCTCTGCACGCGCTATATTTTCAATATATGTTCCAAGCACCGTACCGTCTTTCAAACTAATCTTATTTATAGAATGTACGACTGGGGTACAGATTCGCTTGATTTCTTGCTGAAGTTCCTGGAGATCGTCCAAGGCTCCAGCCGAGCTCGCCCGAAATAAGGAGTCGTACGTTGTTGCAGAGGATAAGACGTCCACAGGTATCGGCGGTACTGTCGTTTCCTCCCATGACATACTCTGGCCTTCTTTAGACTTCTTCGCCCTCGTGCCAGAGGAGCCACTGGTGTGTCGAGGATCACTCTCATGATGTTTTGGTCTATGCCCACTTGCTGCTGCTGCCGCAGCTGCTGTATTCGATGACGAAGGAAAGCCACTCAGGTACTCCTTTTTGGCGTACAAGTAGGACCTCCATAAAAACCGTGAGGAACGTGCTGCACGCCGTGCGTTCCGTACACATTCACTAACGAGATTCTGTTGACGATGGCTCATCGTCTTCGGATGTTAATACGAATGCAACCAGACAGTCGGCGTTGACACAGGAAACAAGGACTCAAAAACGGAATTGGGATGTTGACATCACAATGTGGGGAAAGTATTGAGGGCGTGTAATATTTCAAACCTTCCGAGGTCCTTCGCCGTCTATGGAAGGATGTGAAGGAGAGTCCCATGGGCCACGGACGAGGTTGTAACTTGATACAACAGTAGCGACCCTGGGAATTTAGCAATAGTGGAGTGCCATGTCGAAAGTATGTATTTGGTGAGAAGTGGGTTCTTGTATACGTGCTGAGCACATTGCAGCAGTGTGTGCGTGTCCTGCCAGATGATCACTGCCTACCGGTAACCAGTACAAGTTGTATTTAGACTTCCTAAGACTGATGATCCGGGATTGGGACTTCGTTCATTGCTGGTTACTCGAACGCATCTCTGTGTGTCAGACTCTATCTATCGATGATATGAGCGTAGTACTGTCTAACGTAGACAGTCTAAGACGAGTACACAAGCGTCTTCCTGATGGAAGCTGTCCTAACGTGGCACCATGTCACATGTGGCATGCGCGGTACTATACACACGGCCTAGCGTAGTATGTAAACTAGACGTCTTCCGGGTAGGAGCAATACTAATGCACACTGCTAATGTGCTAACGCATCAACAAAATTACAGCCTTCAGTAGCCTGTGAAGGTAGTGCGACGGGTCTCGACATCAAGTTGTCCTATCGTTTATACAAGCCCGGATTGATCGTTCCTGGCGATTTTGGCGCTCTAACCTCTCCCACTATGAGACGTACACGCTCTGAGATCCCGTCTGTGAGAACAGAGAAAACACACACTTCGACAGCATTAAGTACCGCTGGAGCCAATGTAGCGACGGGCGCGCGACGAGCAGTCTCGCCGTTGGGACGAATACCAGCGCCTTCTCCCAGTCCGACGGATGAATTTTTGAAAGGTACGCATACGATTTGCTTTCTCGAAACTAGTCACTATTATTGGTTCTCGTGTACTCAATTTGGCGTGGCAGAAGGAGAGGAGGAAGAGGGATTCTGGGAAGGAAGCGCGCGATTAAAGCTGCAGCAGACTTTTCAACAAGATGTTCGCCGACGACCTCCCAGGAGCCCTGATTTTACCAGCGGTCGATTGGAAAACTCCCCAGGATCACAACATCTACCGTCCGCAAGTTATAGCCCCTCCCCCATGTCGGAGAGTACGTTGGACCGAGAGACCTCGCACTCTGAATCCGTGAGGAAGCCGTTGTCTCCTCGGGAGAAGTATCCCCACTTAAATTCTGCAGATTTTGATTATAGGCTTGATTTTGAACAAGTGAAGCCCAAACCCCATCCAGATGCACACGAACTTTACGAAAGCTCTCGAGACCTCTTGCAAAACCGTCAAGCCTTCCTATCAGCACGGAAACCACCGCAAAAAGTATCGTCCTCAAAGGAAACAACGGGACATCGTGAACCACTAACCTATGAAAAGGAGAATACCGATGCTGAGACGGAAAACGCTATACTAGCATACTTAACAAATTGCAAGCAGCTGGGAATCAGTATATCACAAAACTGTATTAGCATGCTACGTAGTGGTAGCATCTACGTTGCTCACTCGGGACTTCCGGTACAGCAGTACCAAGCACTTGGCTCTGCGCTATCGAAAATGAAAAGCATGCAGGAGCTTGTTTTGCATGGTGCACTGAATTCCGATACGGGGGGCGAGGCGATGTTAGGAGGGCTGGGAGGGGTAGATGTACTTCGTGAAGCCAAATGGGAACAACTGAATTCTGCAAATGAGGCCGGAAACTGTGTGGAAAAGGTTGATTTAAGCGGAAACCATTCGGTAGCAACTGAGACGCTCTACGGTTTGAGTAGGATATTACTCGCTTCGAAGAATTGCCAGGCCTCCCTTAAGGAATTGGACTTGAGTGACTGCCCCAAGCTCTTTTCTCCAGGTTCTTCACTTAGGAAAGCCGATCTACCCCTGCAAGCTCTTAATCGCCTACCCCTTAATCTAACGAACTGTACAGCTCTTGAAGAACTTGATCTATCTTACTGTAATCTTCAGCTGGAAGTGCAACGACAAACGAATGACTGGCCAATGCCTCTGATCGGGTCCATCGCTGGACTACCGAACTTGAAAAAATTGAAGGTATCAGGAAACAAGTTTGCTTTTGGTCTATGCTGTATCAGTCTTAGAATCTTGGGAGTACCCGTAACCAATCAACGGCTCGAAGAAACTCAAGGGTTTTACTTGCGGATAAAGAAAAGGCGTCGCCGAAACCTCAATGATGAAAGAACTGCTATTGCCAACTTTCTGCGGAAAATGCTGAATGAACACACGCCTTCTTCGAACGAACAGTCGATTCTTCATACGCTTTATATGGAAAACTGCTCAATAAGCGACGTTGCGCTGAACTTTTTTAGCGCATCCATGCAACTGGCACCCCGGAGCGCCTCACTGAGCATGGTTGACGCCTCATCGAATGAGTTGACAGCGACCTCCGCCTCCTCGGTCGCTACAATGATTATGTCTTCGCGCAGACTGACAAAAGTTAGCTTTGCAAGAAATCATCTCAATCTCAAGGCTGTGAGGACTATTGTTTCAGCCCTTGAATACAACAAAAGCGTATTGTATCTCGATTTGAGCGAGTGCCTTAAGAAATACGACCGCTTCTCTATGAGTCAAGAAACCCGAACAACCTACGAGGAAGACATTCAATCAATGTTGTATCTACTGAAAGGCATTATACCAAAGCGTCAGTTACGGTGCGTGTTACTGCTAGAGGAAGCCCCGCAAGGGCGGTTCATCTATCCTAAGAGAGCCTCAGATTCAGGGAACATGTGGGATGGAGAGTTCTTCGATGTGTATTCTGACCTAAGCAAACTATGGAAAACTCGCACAAGAATCTCTCCGTCCGGTTCAGGACTAGAAACTGCGGCGATGGTGCCACGATTACTCGAGGAAGATCTTTCCAATTGCGGTTATGACGTACTCAGTCTGACAAACCTGCCGGAGCAGACGAAAGCTGTTCTTGAACGACACTATTGTTCATTTCAAGCAATTTTTTGTTACTACTGTTGTCTCTCAACTCTTGCGAACAATGGGGGATTTAATCCGTGTGGCATGTCGTTCGCGCAATACTCGAGCTTTTGCAAATATTCAGGGATCACTGACAACTTACAGAGCTCTTCGGATCTTGATATGGCATTTATTGCCTCAAAGAGAAATAGCAAAGAGGTAGGTGAGACAATTGAATTCTTTGGTAGGCTCTATTATGAATCCTTTCTGTTTCCCAGGCTTCTCGGAAAAAGGCGTTACTTGCTCGTCGCAATTTCCTGGAAGTGCTCTGCCGAATAGCTCTCACACTGAATCATGTCAACCGTGAAGATGATGATGCCATTTCCCAATGCTTTGATGATTTCTTCGAAACGTTCGTCGCTTGCTCTGCACAGGTGCTCTTTGGAACAAATAACATGTTCTCACCATGGAGCGACCTCTTCCGAACAAAATGCTTATATACCACTCCAGTAGGGTATATCTTTGTCAAGCTGGCTCCAATGCTACAAAATATATTTGCGGTTGTTAAAGCAATCCCAGTGAGTGGCGGGGACACTAGCGGCGTTGATGGGGAAGAAAGCATAAATATTCTTCAGTGGGTCGACACATTCAAGCATAATGACTTGGTTGCAAGGGTACGCACGTCTCACGGCATTGACGCGGTGTATATGTCATTTCGTTTTGCTTTAATAGCACGGTCAGAGGATTATATTGATCCGTTGCAATGCTGTGCTTCATATCCGGATTTCCTAGAAGCGCTTTGCCGTATGGCTGCATTGATGGACTTGCATGACCTGCAAAACTTCCTTACCTCCATCCCGCATTCACAGCAGTCGGAGGTTCAAGAGTGCGTGTACGATCCAGTGATACAGGAAGCTGCGGGCCCCTACTTGCTCAGCCGAGCGTCTATCGGACGACGTGCCTCTATACCCGTGACTCAGCAGGTGGAAGAACCCGCACAACTCCCAACTATTCCTGAGTTGTGGAACAACGCCGCGGAAGACTTGACCAAGCTCAGTGCGACACTACTGTATTTGACTCTCGCTCTCGCATTGAATATTCCCATCTCGGTGAGACTGGCGGAAACATAATTAGGCGAATAAGAAGTCGGTACTACTCTGCATCATCACAATCCATGCGCACATCTTCGCTTGCTGAAGTTCCGTCATCTGCTTGTCCGGAAAATCGCGGGGCGTTGTTTAGCAAAGGCAAGATAATGAACAAAGCAGCCGTAGCTTCAACACTCTTGAGAGAGGAATCGGACGAGTTAGATTCTAAGTTGCACGATCGAACCTTAAGAAAATTCGCTATCTTTTGCAATTCAACTAGGTTGCAGTTTACCGACGGTTTCTTCTGAGAATCAAAAAGGATGCCTTCTCCTTGCAGCCATTCTCTTGCTCTTTTGGAGACTGCTTCTGAAAATGATCGTTCGACGGCATCCAGTGAGAGTCCGGGCATAAAATGGAATGCTCCATTAGGCGGAGTGTCTTTCAGCGAATTCCTAGTTGGAGTCCGCGTGTACGATGCCCGTACATACTCGACTGATTCACCATGTGGTTCGCTACTACTGACAGTTGCAGGAGCTCCCGAGGGTGACGGCGGAACGGGACCAATAGTTGCTGAGGGTTGTTCGAAGTTACCTGGACAGTGAAATGCGCGCCACCTTGCAAGTTCGTCCGCAAGATGAAGGCACTCTCGCTGCAAAAAACGGCAAGGCATCAAGACATACACGTCCTCGCGCGAACCAGTTGGGAACTCACTTCGAGTATATCTACTTTGCCATATATAATCTCGCTGACAGAGCCAGGGGTGAGACACTGAGAGCAGTAGGTTATCATACGATCCCTTATGGAAGACACAAGCGATGCTGTAGATCGGCAATGCTGTTCTGCGTCACCTCAAAATTCACTTACAGGACATCGCTGATAGTGGTGTCGGCAGGTATAATATCCTTTCGCAGACTTACCGATTCTTCTCCACAGTGGAGGGTTTAAACGATGAGTGTAGGGGGGACAAAACAGTTTACGATTTTCTTGTGCACGTTGGAATTGCATTTTTGCACTCTCCTGCAAGACATAGCATAACAATAGACAAGGCTTGGCGATTTCAAAAAACGCATCGCATGGACTCACTAGCTGTCCAAACAATCTCCAAAGACATCCACCCGGAAACCGCTGTCGTCCTAGGTCACCTTCGCTCTCCGAACTATCAGGCCATGGAAGATCGCCGAGTTGGGTTAGTGAAGGCGTTAATGGGACAATACCTCCGTGGTTCCAGACCAATCCCAGCTCCTTGTAGATTCGTCGGTGAACATCTTTCACGAGCTCACGGTAAGATCCCATAGGTATCATCGTACTAGAGGAAGAAGAGCCAGCAAAGAAGTACGACTGATTCGACTTCCCCACGTTGTCTTTTCCAATCTCCCTTATGACGGATAAATTAAGCGCTAATGAAGGTATACCGGTTGGCAAGGTTTCGCACAAGGTAGCCGTATGGTTGAACCTTGACCATCCTGTAAGCACTAAGCCTTGTAAACTGGTTGACTCAGCACGCGTAACCCAAGAAAGATGGTTGCTGAGATGACGGGCAACGGGAGGAAATGAAGTGTCTGGAGAAGCAGCTCCTTTAAACGCTGAGGCACCCCAAAGGGGTAAGCCGGCATCTTTGAACCGTTGCCACATGGAGTTCTTGCCAGTGTTTTCTGCATCTGCGGGCAAGGAGTCTGCAATATCTGGTGTGTAAGCCCAGACAACTACTTCGACGGGGCATGGGCTGGAGCCCAAATCAAAGTGTTTGGCATACTGGAGCCGTTGCAACCATTGTGGAGGACATCGATCTAGCATATCATGCCATAACATGGCCGTCAGTTGATGCTCTCCGATGACGGGAAGCACGGAGCTACAAATGTGATCTAAAAAGAGCTGCTGAAGCCCAGTGCTATCATGTCCTAAGGAGGTATGCATGCCACCGTCTGCTAGAGCAATAGCTGCTGCACTAAGGGGATTGTTTCCCAAACTAAACACTTCGTCTCCACCAATATGCACGTGTGTAATCGGTACATCCGCATCTTTGTGCATCTGTATAACCTGTGAAATAAGATCTCGAAGCATGCTTGCGGCAGCTTGCGACTTCTTGGCTCCAACGACCGATAGGTCTAGGGAAAGGGTAGCATCTTCTTCCTCGCCCTCTTGGGTGCTATTGTCATCTTCTGCCAATGGACATAAGTCCATATGATTGTCGGGCTCTTCGCGCAAGTGCTGTATACGTCAAACATGCTAAGCGTGTCAATTCAGCTGGATTAAGTTGGCATCAGACAATAAGCCTTACCGCAAACTGAGGATACTTCAGGACATATTCCAAATGTCCAAAAGTTTGCACCAGAGGGATAATGTCCAATCCGGCATTGTGAGCCGACTTTAGGATACATTTGACCTCTTCTTTGGTGTAATGCTCCACATTACGAACGCAACGCAGCGCTCCAGTATATGGCAACATGTCTTCCCACTCAATGACCAAACCCGTGCAGCCCCATTGTTTCAGGCGTGGGAAGATCGTAGCAAGGTAGTCTGGCTTCGGGGGAGCTCCTTTGAGGTCCAAATGAACGAGCAAAGGGCAGGACGCAAAATCCGTAGCAGAGGCATTGGAATTGTCCTTTTGTCCATTGGCGCTGGAAGTGTGACTTCCTTTGGTCTTTCCACTGCTTCCTCCACTATTCATCATCCCTTTACAGCTAGTGTTTTACGTTCACCTATCTCTAAACATGCACCCGCCGTCTGTCAAATCAAAATAGAGTATGGAAATGACCTGGAAAGGCCCTTTATAAGGCCATGTTCTGCCACAGTGGCAGCAAGTTGAAGATGGATTTGTGAATATACCCCTTTACACCCTGTTTTTGGCATATACAGGCCCAAACGATCATTGTACTACCCCACAGAGATGCACACGAGGTTCGAAAGTACGTGTGGATAGTGTACCGAAATTGAAAGCAATGAGATTGGAGGGCTACAACATCATCATCACAGGCGCAGCCGGGGATATTGGCAAAGCTACCGCCAAGAGGTACCATACAATTAGGTTTTCCTCGACTTCCTGCATCAGTGCCAATATTGCCTCTGCGTGTATGTGCAGACTAGTTTCGGACGGAGCGTCGGTCTTGCTCGTGGACATTCAAACGGAGGGATTGAAGAAATGCTGCGAGGAAGTTCAAGCTGAAGCCGCCAAGTTACGGCAAGATACCGCTTCCAAGTCGCCACAAGTGCTCTATCAACCAGCAGATGTGACCAAGGAGGATGACGTCAAAGCGTATGTGAACAAAGCAATCGAAGCGTTTGGCGTCGTTCATGGATTCTTTAACAACGTATGTTCACTGCTCGTGGAATGCACAAGTTATGGTCATGATTAGTACGTATCTTCACGTGTGTTTGCAGGCGGGAATTCAAGGGAGTTTTAAACCAGTTACAGAATATGATGCTGATGAATTTCAGCAAATACTGAATGGTAAGTACTTCCTTTCCCGTTTTCGCGTTGTTCCACCAACAGGAGTTCGATCGGACTGCAGTGAATACATACGGTATCTTCTTGGGAGTGAAATACGTGGGGGAGCAAATGCGCCAGCAAGGTTACGGATCAATCGTAAATACCGCTTCCTTGGCTGGTGTAGTAGGTGCGTAACTCATAGTGGACAAAGGCAGATTTCGTACCGTAATGTATCGAAATTGAGCTGCAGCGCCACCGAATATGGTGGCTTATAGCGCATCCAAGTTTGGGGTTATCGGAATTACAAAGAGCTCTTCTCGAGATCTGGCAGCTTCGGGAGTGCGCATAAATTGTGTGAGTCCTGATCTAATTGGTGATTGCAAAGTAAGGCTTGGTAATTTTATGGGGAAAGGCAGATACTGTTGCATTACTGAATCTTCTTGGGCAACAGATGTGGTATAGCCAAGTGAAAGGACAAATAACGGCAACTCGAGGTGGACAATCTGCTTCGGAACCCTCCAATGAGGAGATCCAGGCCAAAGAGAAGGAAATGCTTGCAGGTGTACCGATGCAACGACTAGGGGGACTAGATGAGGTGGCCAGTGTTGTGTCCTTCCTCATCAGCTCGGACTCAAGCTACATGTCAGGTAAAAATGTCGAAATCGATGGCGGAAGAATGTAAGACACGTTTTATATTCTCAATCATTCTGGGTAGACCGTGTCCTGGCGGTGAGTACGTTGGCTACGTACGGAGATTCAAAACCAGAACACCGGGATAGCGATGTACTGAATATAGAAGAGCCCGCTATCCGAAGTCTCGTTAGTTGTCACCACCTACAGAACCGTTTGCCTTTGTCTAGTTGTTATTTGGTGGTTTAGGGCCACAACAGGCACAAGGCAGAAGACTTCGCCGAGAACCCGAGGATGGCTAAGGCTCCGCACGAGGAATATACATGAATACTCTGGCAAACTGTCTTAACCCCCTTAGGGCTGTCTGTCGAAAGGGAAACATATTTTTGTGTGTCACATTTGGGAAACACATTTTTGTGTGTCACATTTGTAACATGTGGTACAACACTTCTCACCACCAGCGGGTCGCATCGCTACATTTTCCGTGCGTGGGAATCGCCCTGGGATGTCCCGGCTGACGCCGGAGAATCCGGCAATTGAAGTCAATGGTTTTTGAAGGTGTTTGTTGGTTACAACCTGACCCTTTTGGGCTTTTACACTTACCACAGGGGTGATCTACCTAAATTCCATCACGGGAGAAAAACGTGATGAACGGGGAAAACACGGCCAGCATGGGCAGTGGGGAGGAGTCTCGGTCCTCCATCACCCATGACGATACCACCAAGCTGATAGACGATGATACCCGGCATGGTGAAGAGGACGACGAGCTCCTCTTGCCCAATGGCGGTGAGGAACCCGAAAAGGAAGCGAACGGTGGGGTAGAGGATATGGATGCGGCTGAGAAACAGGCCTTAATCATGGCTAAACTCCTCAAAATGCCGATTCCGGTGGTCCGATCCCAGCTCAAAGCCCGCTGGTTGATGCTCTTTCTCCTGTGTATGGCACTCATCGGCTCCTACTATTGCTACGATAACCCCACTGCGATTCATAACCAGGTAAGTGTCGTGCTCAATTACTGTTGCACTTCACTGAAGCGGAAGTGGGATGGCAACTGCAGCTGGCAAGTTGGTACGGTGTACCAAGTGACGCATCGGATGACAATCCCAAGGCAACCTCCTTCAATGTCAAGTACAACTTGCTATATAGTGTGTATTCGTTTCCAAATACGGTATGTGACGGTGAATGGAGTTTGGACGATACCAGGAATAGCGGATTTTTCAACCGCAGGTCCTACCCTTTTTCGGAGGAGTGCTGTCAGATCGCCTCGGGGTAAGGTTGATGGCCGCTGTTTTTGCTGGTATCATTGCTCTGGGACAACTCATCTTTGCAATTGGCCTCACGTGAGTGGTGTTAGAGTTCATCTTCCCCCATGCACTTTATCTAGTGGCTTCTTCGTGTATGTGACGCAGGTTGTCCAACAAAACAAACGCATGGTACGTCATGTATTTAGGCCGGACTATATTCGGTCTCGGTGGGGAGAGCTTGTCTGTCGCCATGTCAGCCATGATTGCCCAGTGGTTCAGTGGCAAGGAACTAGCTCTTGCTTTGGGAATGAACTTGGCGCTCGCTAGAGTGGGCAGCGTCATTAATGACGAAGCTTCGCAAGCAGTGGCGGAAGCTGTAGGGATAGACAAACTATACTGGGTGTTGTGGGTTGGGCTATTAGTATGTATCGCCTCGTTTGGTACAACTCTTTGGGCGTTTTTTGTCGATCGTTCCTCAGTGAAATTGCTTCGCAAGAACAGAGTAAGGCTGCGCCATCAAGGCCAATGGCCTCCAGTACTCGACGAGGCAGAAGAAGAGCAGGGCCAGTGGGACACTGAAAATATGATGGAGACAAACATTGAGAGCCCACTTCTCACATCACACAACGCCAAAACGGGCGGGGACTCAGGCCGTCGGCAAGAACATCTAGAAAAGCGGAAGAAAAGGACAGACGGGGACATGGAGGCTCTTAGTCTACCACCCACCGCTGGGAATGTGCCTCAGAGCACTGTGAACGCTCCTGGATTTGAGTACTCTCCTGCAATCAACCAGCAAAGTGGCCACGGTCAAGGAGAGGAGAAACCTGGGAGCGGTATTTCCGGATGGAAGAAAAGCCGTGGAGGGCGATCAGAAAGCGTAGAAACCAGTGATATCATTATTGACTCTTTTGACGATTTAGATGTCAACCCCGAGAAGGAGGAAGTCAAGTTCAATGCTCTCTTTAGCTTCCCGCCTATATTCTGGGTGTTAACCTTGAGTTGTCTTACCGTATACTGCACCGTGCTACCATTTAATAATATCGCTTCACGCTTCATTACTAAGAAGTGGTTAGAGCCGGAGTACATGGATAGCCATGATATCAAGGACGCAGGTGATATATCGGACCATGCCAGGAATAACATATACGCCAAGTCTAACACAATCATGATGTCCACATATCTCGTCGCGGGTTTGCTTTCTCCTTTCATGGGAGCTTTGATTGACAAAGTGGGCTATCGAGCTCTATTAAATCTTGTCGCGGCTGTACTGATTGTGGGTGTGCACCTGGTGCTTGGCCTGACTCACCTAAACCCCATTGGCCCGTTGGTCATTTTGGGAGTGTGCTACAGTATATACGCTTCGGCATTGTGGCCAAGTATAGCATTGGTCATTGAGCCAGAACTTCAAGGAACCGCCTATGGGGTAGTCACCGCTATACAGAATGCAGGTTTGGCTATTTCACCTATTATTATCGGAAAGCTGACACCTCCGGCTTGTGACAACAAATACACGTGTGTGGAAATGTTCTTCGTCGGTCTTGGGGCCTTCGGTGTTCTGTGCGGAATTGTATTAAACCTGGTGGATTGTACGAATGATGTCGCAGTCTTGAACTTGAGTGAAGAGAAAGCACGGGAGCGGGCTGAGGTTGTTCGTGGAGAGGCAAAGCAGAAACGTGCAGATGAGAGAAGCTCTCTATTAAGTGCGCAGAAATCGCATTCTTTCGGAAACACGTTTGATGCCGCTCAGGAAAGAGCGGTTGAAGAAACACATCAACGCAAGAGAAGTAGCCTGGCGGCGCATGAGCATGGAGGTAATTTGGTGTAATACTTATTGAACTGGTGGGCCCAGTGCCAGAACTCAGCGAAGTTGCATTTGAACACGCTGTTGAATTGCCTATAATTGTCCTTTCAGAAATGGGGCTTAACTTATGCTATATGCGATTGATTTTACGCTTCCTTGTAAGCGCCGGTTCTTTACTTGATCTCAACGTGCCGACGGTTCTTTTTCGATGGTTCATACTTTGGCACGTGAAGGGTCAATACACCTTTATCCATGTTGGCGGTAATTTCTTCCGGGTTAGCGGTGTCAGGAAGTCGGATGGCCCTGGAGGCCGAACCCGACTGGCGTTCGTACCGATGGAAAATAACATTTCCCTCATTATCCTTCTCCGTTTTCTCCTTCTTGTCGCCTGTTTCAGCAGAAATGTGTAGGACATCATCTTCAACTTCCACTTTAACATTATCCTTGTCGAGACCCTGCGAGATACCTTCAACGTCCATGTGTGGCAATGAAGTAAATGCTATCCCATATGAAAACATGCTACATACCGGTGTATCAACAGTAATCTCAAAATGATCATCATGCTGCACATGTTTAACAGTAAGATGAAGTTTATGAGCAATGCGCATGCAACTTGACACAGACGTACCTCTTTCACGTCCAAAGCCAACTGCGGGGACCAGTTTGCAAGTGGTCCGAATTCCGGGAACCCAAGCTCATCGTTTCCTTCTCTCCCTCTATGCGAAAGCATAGAGAAAGGGTCAGAAAACATGCCGCGCAGATTCCCGAAAGGTGTATTTCTGAAAGCTTGATCGAAGAATCGATCTTGAAGTTGTCTGCGAGGTATGAGTCATATAGGTGGTCAATGTTCGGAACTCGGAATGTTCTATCCGACACTGCTGCTTAACTTTCGATAGTGCTGAACCAAATAAAAATACAAACGAGGTGTGCATACGGCTGCACTCACCTTATGTGGTCGACTGCGTTGAATGGGTCCGCCAGGTCGATATCGTTCTCCTTACGATGTCCTCTTCTCTTCGGTGTTTTACGAGAGACGTCGACCTCTTTGTTGTTGCTATCAGAAGCGAACGTTCGCGTAGCAACATTGCTCACAGGAAATGCAAATTGAGATAGAGCACCTCTCGTTGGGGTAACAAGCAAGCGATTAGCTCTGATGATATTGGATAACATTTTCCTGCGACTTGGGTTCTTAATACACAGTTGGTTGGTTCGAACCACGCTTCGTTTGCTTCGCGTAAGTAGCAGAAGTGATACGTGGTTAAATGTCAGTGAACTTGTATATCAGGCAAGTAATTCTTCTTAATTGCTTCCGGTAAATTATCAATCCGAATTAGTTTTCATCTTCTAGCGGACCGGGTTCGGAACATATTACGTAGAAGAAACCATGGGTGTAGAATAATGTGGTGACTCACCCAGAAGTTTGGAACTTCAAGCCGGTGAGTTTCAACCGTACCCGGGAATGGCAACGCGATATACAGAACTGACAATCAATGATAACTGGAGGAGCCTATCAAGGTACCACATTCATTGCTATCTTTCTACAGCGTCCCGTGAGCGCCCCTTCGTTCGGGAGGGGATGTGCAAACTAGAGCTACACAAGAGCTCAGCCACCTTATGGAGGCAGCCCAGTCACTGGAGCACGCTCCAGTAAAAGGCTCTTTAGGCGTACATGACCAATTTCTTGACATAAATGACTAGTAGCGCTCATTAGTTTCAGTTGTGCAGCCTGCAGCGTTCCAGACACTATCTACCTACACGTAGCGCCTATACGCTAAGCTATACTCCACTTCCACGGTGTCCACTCCATCGGTAATACATATACTATTTATATTCAGAGAATCATTCGAGTCGATACGGCATTCAACCCCTTAAAGCGTCATTCTAGGCTCTCCAGGAGCCTCTCCTGCTGCTGACCCGGGCTTGGAGCCCGGTCCGGTTCTGGCCAAATTATGCTTCATTTTCCGTGTTTGAGGACCTTGCAGAGGACCATGTGGGATGCATTAGTCAGTTTCCACCCACAATAACTCGCCTACTGTTTATTCTCAGGGCTTGCTGGGCGATAGAATCTTGTCTCTTTCGGTGTGTTTCACGGCGTGCCGGAGCAAGTTTTCGGTTCCCTTTCGTGCTACATCTATGCTTTATAGAGCATATTTGGGCTGGTTTGGAACGCCATATTGGAGATCAATCACGTTCATATCTTGAGGATTTGCTCTTTGTGTGTCATTGTGGCCTCTCATGGAACAGGAGGCCTCAGAGAAACCGGGAACTCAAGAAGGGGGTGCTGAGTCTGCCATGACGGATAATAACACAATGAGCTTATTTGAGGCAGCTACTGGAGCGGCAAACGGTGGTAAAGTGCAATTAACCTCTTATCGAGCTGCTCCTCAGGTTATTGGAGGAGGTCAATCAGGAGGAACGGCACTTAAGGCAACGACGTCTTCTAGTTCGTTGGGTTCTTCTTCCAACGCTACCAATGCAAGCATGGAGGATTCCAATGATGAAAGTTCAACAATGACGAATGCGGATAGGGGAGATGATAGTACGATGGATGAAGGGACTTCAGGCTCACCACCTGCCGACGAAGCGGCGTTACAAGTACCGGTGGTGGAAAATATGAACTGGATTGAGTGTACGAAATGTGGCAAGTGGAGGTTGCTAGAAAAAGAAGTCAATCTAGACGACTTACCAGAGGACTGGGAATGCTCTATGAACCCTGATAAAAATGCCAATAACTGCTCTGCCCCGGAAATGGATTGGCAAGGTCAGATTGAGATCCGCTATGGGTACACCAAGGAGGAAAAGGCAAAGAACAAGAAAGGAGGCCCGAAGAAAAAGAGTGGTCCACCTCCAGGGCAGCAACAGAAAAAGGGAGCAGCTCCCGGTTCAGCTTCTAAGGGTAATACCAAAAAGCGTACTCGCATAGAGCCTGCGGCCTCCAAGGAAGTCGGTACTAAGAAACCAGTTAAACGGGGGAAGGGAGGAAACAGCGGCCCAGCTAGTACTAACAAGCGCACTACTCAAAGCAGCACAACAAAAGCGAGTACCGCCGATTCAAATAGGCTGGGGAAGCAACCATGTCCTCCTGCTACAACGGGAGCTCCACTACCTGAAATATCGGGTTTTGGTTTCGTCCAAAATCTGCCACCCAAGATGGACACACAGGCGTATGCACTGGGTGAAGGCGCCAGCAATCTGGTGTATCAGACAAATGAGTTCAATTCCAAGAGCCTCCCTCCACGTGAACTACAGCAGAATATGCAAAGGGAGTCTCATCATCGTTTTGCGTCCACTTCCCTGTATAATCCTCAAATAGGCTCCGCTGTTACTGAACACCGAATGCCTGAGCCACAATACAATCGTCGAGGAAATCAACTGTCTATTAATGAAAATCTCTTGGCAGATACTCTTGGCGAATACAGGTTCGAAAGGGATATTGCGCCACAGCAGTACGCTCAAGGTAGCTCGCCCGCATTGCGAACAACGGCTCAACGTTGGTTTAGTGATAATGACCCTTCGGCGCTAACAGATAGCGCCGTGAGGGCGAGGCTGGTAAACGGGATGGGTAAGATCTACAATAGCGTAAGAAAAGACTACCTGGATTCTAGTTCAATTTGCTACGAAATCTTTAAAGGCACGCCATACCAAAAAGTCATCGAACGGCACCCAAATATGAAAGGCTGTCTGGATGCTTTTGGAAATTGGCTCACTTCTTTCCGCCTGAAGCAAATTATTGGAACAAATAACTTGTCGTCCAAAGAAGATTTTTCGGGAAATGCGCTTCCAGGTGCTGCTGCGGGCACGCACGACGCAGAGAAGTCACTAAGCTGGTTAGCTGATTGTTGGTTCTCCGCAGCCGATGTCGTTAAGGAGATAGAGATCTGGCTTCGAACTCAAGACGACGCTGCATTTGATGGTCTTAGCATGAACACATTCCTGGCTCTTCGCACACTATGCCATCCGCAGCTCCAAACCCTATGTGCCGAAGCAACTGAGTACAGGCTCGGACAACTTGCAGGCGAGGGGTATTTAATGCGTTCGAGGACTAAGCCGCGTTTGTTCCGTATTAGTATGTTCCCTTCCATAGGTAACGCAGCAGAGGCTCATGGATCTACTTCGACGGCACTTCAATCGAGCAGTTCACACACGGACGATGGAGAGTGCGCTGAAGCCACTGCACCAAGTTCGACAACCTCCCAAAACACCACCTACGGTATCTTTTCCGGTACTGCCAGCGCTGGTGCGGCGACGACTGCCCATTCGCAGATTGTGGAACATAATGAGAAGGAAGAAGAGAACGGTGTCTCGACTGGTAGTTCTTCCACAGTGGATACTGCAACCACCGGACCCGCAGCGAGTGCCACGAGTGCCGATAATGGTCAAGGGAAGGCTGAGACGACGCCTACCGATGAACAAGTCTCTGCGAATACTGCTATATCATCTAAGGGGAATTCCCCAGAGACTACGTCGACAGCCCATGTGACAAGTACTTCAAGCGAGACAATGGCGGTATCCGAAGACAGTACAAGCACAACTGCTGCCACCACCACACAGGAATAGATCTTCATGTAAGGTAGGGTCTTCGAGCTTTGCTTCTTATGATATTTGGGACACATTCCGAACACACACATACATAGATAGATTGTGTGTGTATAATCTGTAAATACGACACCACTAACTTATGGTCTGCTTGAACTTGTAGTGACACTTCCCGAACTGTATCTGTTACATGATAGCCTGTATGTGGATTTGTTGGGTGCTGAATGAATGCTCTTGATGCTGGTAGCGTATGCTTCTCTTGTGGTGACAAATAGATACAGATATAAAATCGACGAAAAATGCGGTTAATGACCCACAACATGCTCTATTGCAATGTGAAAGCATGCGTCGAGACAGCCAATTTAGAGGCCGAGCGCCCTCGTAATTTCCCTCTCAAAGTAGGTGCCGTCCGACGCGCTATTTGGCTTGATAATGCTGTGTTTATGCCGTCGTCGTCGTCAACCATAATGCTACAGATCAACCCTGTCCCTGGTGGAATCAAGCATATCAAGCAGGAATTCAACGAAGAGTTTATCAAGGGTTTGTTCCATAAACTCGACTGGGAAGCTCTGAAACAGACTGCCTCCGAAGTACGTACTATATTTCCTTTCTCTCCCTCTTGAGACTTCTTGATTTTGATGGTACTTGCAGCTGGAGATAGCCCAACTACCAGAGAGTCCTCCAGAGAACTACGCCGAGGACACAGCATTTTTACGAAGTGTGCATGAGCTGATTATGGAAATTCACATTATGGAAGGAGCGTTGGAATGCAGGCATTGTGGACGAACGTATCCCATTACTAAAGGTATACCAAATATGCTTTTGGATGAAGACGAAGTATGAGCGCTGTGCTTCGTGTTGGATATTATGTTTACACATTACGCAAAGGGATTATCATCCTCAAAAGGATTATCTTCCTTCGTCTGACCTCCACCGGAAGAAGACGCCGCTCCACCAGACCCCTCTTTCTGGTTGTTTTTCTTATTTTTCTTCTTCTTCTTCTTTCCGCCTCCTGCTGCTGACGCACCTCCTCCGCCACTAGCCGTGGTGGCACTCGATTCTTGTGATTGGTTCTGTGAACTACTCTTTTCAGGAGCGGCAGGAGGGCGACTAGCACCACTATTACTTCCAAATGGATTTTCAGCGTCCGCATCAGAAGTCTGTTTGGAGGTAGGGCTCTTGGAAGCGGGGCTTTTAGATGTTGGACTCTTGCTGCCTGAGTCCTTCGCTGTTCCGGATCCAAAGTCAGCCGCCACAGGAGGTGGCTGAGAAGATTCGGTTTCGAAGCCCTGAGCAGCTTGGGCAGCTAACTCTGGGTGGGCCTCTAGATACGCTTTGACTTGCTGCTCTTCCAAATCTCCCGGGTTCGTCGTTTTCTGCTCGGGACAAAAGAAAACAATAATAAGTAACTACTGCACATAGCACACTCCATGAATCATGTCTATGCTCTTACATCTTGCATATTGAGGAATCCAGAATGGCTACATAGAATCACACAGTTGAAAACAGCGTTCATCACGGTAATCGCTGCGGTTGAGATTACTAAGTTATGGGCGACATCCCTGGAAACAACTCCATCTTGAGATTCCTCCTTGTCTTCATCACGACTGTCTGACAACCCTATATTTAGGCAGCCAATACTGTAGCAATTTGAATTGCATTGTGGATATACGAAGAATATTGTGTTCCACCACAACAACAGGTGACTTACAAAATCAGGAAGCAAGTTCGACCCCAGTATGTAAACATGAAGCCAAACGTTCTCCGTATCCATCGCTCTGAGCCAATTAGCTTGCTCCTTGTTTCGAATATCAACAGTATGCACCCAAAGACCCTGTGAAAAATGAAGAGTTTGAGCTATAGCCAGCTAACCCCACCCCTCGCTGTTTGATATCACACCTACCCGATATAAAGACTAAGGAACACGGTGGATATATTCTCTCCATCCTTTTTGCTCCCCGTTGCCAGATCTCCGGCAAATGACATTATGCATGACGCGAGGAGCAAGCAAGCATTAAGGATGTTCACAATCCTTATTATAAGCAGCCATCTATTCACGCTAATTTTTTCAACACTGCATCAGCACAAACGTAGCTGGAAATGAGACAAACCACCACGGCATTCACTCCCTGCCACATACCATCTGCTGACAGCATTCCCCGGACGGTTGGCAATGGCTCCCACACTGGAACCGGGAGGTGCTTGTTGACCATCCTTGCCTTCGAAAGGATTCTGCTGGGGTTCCTGCTGCGCCTGAGCACTCATTTGTTCAGCTTCCCTCGAAAACAAAGAATCCAGCTCCCGTCAAAAATGGCGCTCTTTATATGTATACCCCTCTGCAAAAAGTACATATAAAGCGAGTAATGTCATCCTAATGGAGAGCTCAATGTTTGAGAGAGATCTTCGGCCAACCGCCCCTATGCTTTTTGTTCCCTTTGTCTTCCCCTGGAAAATGTACCGGGGAAAGGCCCGTCCGCTTGTGGTCTTGCATCTAGCTCATATCATCCTTCTCGCTTCCTAGACACCTCAGACCATGGAAATGAGTAATTCGAGGAAACTAATATGGAGAAAGAGAAACATAAAGATGGCCATAAACGCCACAAGCGAAGGAAGATAGCGAGCTGGGAAACCTGACATACACTGTACCGTGGGCGCTCCAATGAATCCAGCGAGAGCGCTAAAGACTGGTCGGCATAATAGCCTACTCTTATCCACCTTCGCAACAACACAGCCGGTGGTGTATAGTGGAATCAGAGGCTCAGAGCATTCACAACTTCAACAAAACCCCAACTTCAACGTGGGCATCGTCCAAACAGAGCCACAGGAAGGTAGATATACAGCGCGATAAAGACTCTAGTTTTTGAGTAGTAGTGAGATGCCTTGGTGAGAAAAAAAGACGGGTGCGCGCGATGTGGGCCCCTCGGTTCGCGTACTCTGTGGACCGTGGTACCAAAGGGATTGGGGAACATGACGCCATTGCATTGGAAAGGTTGATCAAAGGACATGATCGAAACACAGCGAACGAACTGGACGATGTTGAGGAAGAAGATGGTACTGCGCATAATACTCTCCGCGAACGCGAGTTGTTTGCCGTCCAGGATACCGCCGTTACATGCATGGAACTGGACCCACCAGAGAATCGATTCCTGCTTACTGGGAATGCAGGTGGCATCGTCAATCTCTATGATACTGAGCGCTGGTACCACAAAGGCAGTCGAGGACAATCAAGAGCTCAAGGTTCTGACAGCAACCGATCTACCGGGACGGCTCCTCTGCGAAGCAGGAGAAGGTATTTTCAAGCCACAGGAACCAGCCCCACTTGCGAGCCTCTGCGAAGCTATGGACCTGAGACTTCTCAAGTGGGCATACGTGGACATGCAGCCACAGTGAGCTCTGTAACATGGTATACGGTTGATAATGGGCTATTTCTTACGGGTGGATCTGATCGGCGTATTTTAGCATGGGATACCAATGCGTTTGCTCCAGTATTTCAGTTCCGAGCTCTCGGGCAAGTTCACGACACTAGCATGTCTCTGTGCGCCGCCATGGAAGGCACGCCTAATTACTGCCTTGCCGCTGTGGCATCGAGTGATTCGAGGATTTCTTTAGTGGATATAAAGTCGTGTGCAGCGACGCATACCCTAGTAGGGCATGGAAGCGGAGGAGTAATGTGTTTGGCTTGGAGTCCGGATGATCCCTATGTACTAGCTTCAGGGGGAAGGGATGGTTCAGTTAGACTTTGGGATGTACGTCGTGGCGGACAATCTGCTTGCCTGGACGTTCTTGACGCCAACAACATAGAACAGCGGGGACATGGCGGTGTTTCTGCAAATGGCGACGAGCACCGTGAAGTAGAGGACTCTGCTAGTAGCTCTCGGCGCTCTCAAGCCTTTTCATCAGAGTACTACGAACGGCGAATAGATATGGCTCTGGAAGCCGTGAACAACTCCGAAGATAGGAGAAAGCATCCTCCCAAATCTCAGAAGGAGGATGCAGAGCAGATTCTCCCTTTGGAGCGAAGAGAGCACGCATCGGTGGATGAACGTCGGAAACGCTCTACAAACAGAGCCCACTCCGGAGCAGTTACGGGTCTGACATTTCCATCATCTTCTCGTGTCATTCCACGCATATGTTCAGAAGACCCTTACTTCACCGACCGTCCTGAGGATAGTGAAAGGGCGATACTCGTTTCTACAGGAAGCGATGATCAGATCCGCGTGTGGGATTTGGAAGCATCCGCAGCCCCCCGTTGCAAGGTAAGTCCGTCGTCATCTTTGTCGTCACTTCATTGCTTTGATGGCGCTCGTTATGCTACAGTTGACGAAATTTAAAGGCTACTCGGGAAGTCACAAGAGGCGAAGTCAGACAAGTAGCCTGGTGTCACCACCGTCTTTGAGTATGTCTTCGATTCAGACTGGAGCATACCCATCCAGCATTTTCACCCCCGACACGGCAGGAATACTGCTTCTGTCCCCAAATTCAGCCACTAGTAGCAATGCCGGCATCACTCATGCCTACGATCTCGTTACAGGAGAGTTGTTAGGTTCCCTCGATGGTCATTTCGGAACTGTTAATACCGTATGCGTGCGGCAAGCTTCAGGAAGTGGCCGTCGACCAAATGATATTCCAGAAATTTACTCGGCTGGAGAAGACGGCCTCATCTTGTGTTATAAACCTGTCCCGCCAAATATAGTCCCCGTGACCAGCTGATTACGAGAAAGTGACTTAAACCGGAAACATGACAGTGGAACACCAGATCGTGTTTATTATTGATGGGGACACCAGCCTACTGCTCTAACGTGGACCGAAATTGCCGTAATGCATTTCCAAACTCCATTGTCAACTGTTCAGCATCTTCTGAAGTGAGCTCGTCCGACGCTCGTAAAGGCTCTAAATATTGTAACCTGTATGCAAGTTGACGAGTGGACAACAGGAGCGATTCTAATCCTGGAGGACTTAGTACTAACCATTTCTTCGTAGTTTGAACTGTTGGATGATCATCCCGGCAAACCCCTAATTTATTAATGCTATCCAACACGTCAACTAGCAGTGGATGCAGATCTCCTTTGCGCGTCATTTGTAGAGACACCGAATCAGAAGCCTGAATTAGCGCATTCGTCTGCAAGTACACATCAACCAGTACTTCGCTACACGTGCTGTCTTGACAGGAGCAGCGATGTCTACTTACTGCGTCGAAAATCAGAGCTTGTTTAGAATCCCATGAAGGGGTTACATGTTGGGCTGTCGCTGGAATCTTTTCCGTGATGAGCCTGATCTTTGCTCTCGTGGCGTCTTTCCTGTAATCGGGCCATAGTAGACTTGTACAATGAACAGCAGTTTCAGGACAGCTTAGCCGTCTAACGTACGCATATTCCTCGATAAACGCCGCTCCATCTTTGATTGCTCCCCTTGACTGTAGAACTTGCTCTTGGATTCCAAAGCTGCTTATCAAACTCTTGCATACATTAGTGTATTTATCCGGTTCCACCGCTCCCCGGGCGTACGCTGCTTCTAGCAATTCCGTCGCTCTAATCACGCCATAGAAATCTGCCATGTCGTCCCATAATTCGCGCTCTTTTAAATTTTTCCATAACTCCATCCTCTGGGACCGATCTAGCGCTACTCCCATCCTGGGCCCTCCATTTGGACTATCCCTTGAAGAGGGATATAAGTTGCTCATGGCGTCTCCTG
Source organism: Halocafeteria seosinensis (assembly GCA_001687465.1). Classification (NCBI taxonomy): domain Eukaryota; class Bigyra; order Bicosoecida; genus Halocafeteria; species Halocafeteria seosinensis. Next base: position 37,243 of record LVLI01000067.1, on the reverse strand, counting down.
TCAGTGATATAAATGGGGAACACAAACAATGCCTTCTCTTCGATCAAAGAGAGACAGACAATTTTGATACTATGGACTCTGGCTCCAGAACAATACTGAGTGACAAATATATCTACCCGAGCGAGAAATGTTTGGCTTCAACTTGCCTGGGCAAGGTTGAAGGACAACTATCTCCTGGTGCAGTGATAATAGGACCGTGTTTTGACGTGGAACGGGATGACGGGGTCTGATGGAAGAAGATATGGATTTTTGTGTAAAGCAGAGCAAAGAGGGGATCTTCGTAAGGATGCGCGCATGGTGGAGTTCGTCACTACAGTTACAAGTTGTAGTCGCTTACTGTCGAGGATACCGAAGCGCGAAGACGAGGGCTACGACTTCGAGCATATGCGGTCACCAGATTGAGCGAAGAATGTGTTGATGGAGTGGTAGAACATACTAGTGGGCTTCGTCATGCAATAAAGCCTATATATTCAGACAATTTCGGTCTAAATGATCCACGGGTGATGGCTTCTAAGCTGCGTAAGTGCGGCTGGAGTTCCAGTCGTCTGCGTTGTCCTTCCCACTTTTAACGTACCGTAGGTGTTTGCAGAATGCCATTTCTCTGAAACAGCTTCCGTTCGTGACGGAAGGGACTGCTTGCCACGTGTGTTGGGCGGTGTGCATATCACCCAAGAATACTAACCGGCCGTCATGCGTCATGCTCCCGTAAGCAGATGGCACCATTCTAAATCAAGAAAACTGATAAGCACGTTCGTAGACAACTCCAACATAGCGCCGACTGATCAAGTTAACAAGCAAAACGGTACCCAAGCTTCGTTGAATTTTCATCGGCCACAGCGTTCATCAGAACCAAAGCACTTATCGAGCAAAACATAGTTCATCGCTGCTAGCAAAATTACTAGTTCCACGGCATCTGCAGAGGCGGCGACAAAATCACTTCCGTGGGAAACTGACCAAGCACCTCAGTGACTCAGTATTGGTCTGTCATACGTCCATGTCCTCGTTGAATCAAACTTCTTAATTGAGGAGTCATCTCAAACGTCTCATCCTCCTTTTCGAGTTCGTGATGTAACAATTCTCGAAAGCCTGCTTCCTCTGCCGAGTCGCCGTCACGTCCATCCGCATCATTTATTTCATCACCGGAAAACGATGCATCTTCATCATCCTGTGGAAAATCCTCTTCGTCAGGATACTCATTGAAGGACCGATTCTCGCCATTGCTGTCGTCTTCATCCTCTCCGAAATCATCATCATCTTCACGTTCTACATCATCCAAGAATTCATCGTCGCTTAGGTCAAAATCTTCGCTCGGGTTGTATTGGTCATTGTTTGTGGCCGCACTTGCTTGGCCAGGGTCAACGTTAGGTACGTATATTTGCGGAGAAGCTTCAAAAATGTTGCGTCCAGCGGTCCCTTTGGCTGCAGGTTCGCGTTCCTTCTGTATGTGCGACTTAGCAGATTCATTTTTTTCGGATTGTAATCGTCTGGGATCCAATGCATAGAGATCGTAAACTTCGTCATCTGCTTGAGCTTGTTTCCTAGAGTCAGACCGTTTGGCATGTCCAGAAGGGTCTTCCCCACGTTCCTTCGACTGTAAAATCTGTGCGATCTCCCTGTTGCCTCTAGAAAGTGCATAGTCTGCTGCCGTTTTCCCGTCGACGTCTACCAGAGCTGCCATCGCTCCAGCTCGAAGCAGATATTTGATCAAATTGAGGGATCCCCAATAAGCAGATGCCATCAGTACCGTCCTTCCGTCGGTAGTCGGTCGTTGGAAATTTACAAGTTTTTCATTGGACCTCAAGAACTGCTCAACATTATGCCTCCATTCCTCTAAGAGTACGTTCTGGTCATCATTCTCTATCTGGAATCCAGTTGAAATGAGGTAGTCTAGCTCACGCTCGAATGGATTCATGATACATCCCTTCTTGATTTTAAAGCGCGGGACCGATGACGTGCTCGTTGAGTGTAAACTCCAGCTATGTTGCTCGTTATCGACATCTTTCGACGACTGGGTTGGGCGGTGATCCACATCAACGAGATGGAAGCGCCTGCTTTTCAATGACTCAGCTCGACGAGAGTGAATCATAGCCTGTTCCCGTGATCGTGACAGTTCTACATTCCGAGCCAACGCGTTATTATCGCTCTCGGCATTAGCCGGTTGTGGGAACGCCTTGAACTCGGCGACCGAAAATCCATGTAATCTGCGCCATCGACGCTGCAGTTTGCCGGATTTATTAATAGAGTCAGACTTATACGAACTGACAGTCCCCAACCGGCGGAATGGCAAGCGCGTAAACGCGTTCTTGGATGGCTCGGTACAACACTCTGCTGCAGGAGCATCCTTTTCGGAGCTTTGCTGTCGCTGTGGCTTACTCTCATCCTTGGTGTCTGGTCCGTCCTCATCCAATGCTGGGCGCTTTCGCGTCTGTGTCTGGACGAGGAGCCATTCCTGAGGCGCTTCAGAGCGCTTTCGCTTCACTCGCAGCAGTGTTTTGGGTGCCACATCGCCCTCATCCTCCTCCTGACCTCCGTTGGCAGTGCTGGGGGCACTACTGGAACTGGCTGTAAACCCTGTGAAACTGGCGTAAGAGGGGTCGAGGGGGTCCTGATTCCAATTCATCGTTTGTATGTATTGTCTGGTCCAAGTTGAAGTCATTTATATATGGGGTGTAATCTTAACAATCCAAATTGAACTTATCGTTGTCGAAGGGTGGCGGTAATGGCCTCGGTATCCGGACAAAAACGTGACTTCAATGAGGTGGATGAACCTCGCCAATCAAAGCGTATAAAGCACGACGATGGCCAGGGCGATGGCAATGGCAATGCCCGTGCCAATGGGTGTCATAACAAGCATGTGCCTCTATGGCATGGCTGCCGCAGTGTCGAGAAATACGAGCGTTTGGAGCGCATAGGAGAAGGTGTCTACGGCGTGGTATATCGAGCCAAAGGCCGTGAACAAGGGGATATTGTCGCTCTGAAGCAAGTGCGCATGGATGAGGAAGTGAAAGGAGGCGAAGGGTTCCCTTTGACGGCATTGCGTGAGACGAATGTGTTATTATCATTGGACCACGTGAACATCATACGCGTCCGTGAAATGGTTGTAGGAAGTACACTGGATAAAATATTCATGGTGCTCGATTATTGTGACCATGACTTGAAAATGCTCATGAAGCAACTCAAGAAGTCACAGTATGGCCCGAATCATTTACGCCCGGCGCATGTCAAATGCCTCATGCTCCAGTTATTGAGTGGTCTCGCGTATTTGCACCACCATTGGTATATTCACCGCGATTTAAAACCTAGCAACTTGTTGATGGGAAACGATGGAATTCTACGACTCTGCGACTTTGGAATGGCGAGGAAATATGGACGACCCGTACGGCATTATACACAAAACTTGGTGACACCCGCATACCGATGCCCCGAGCTCCTGTTAGGAGCTGATACGTACGGACCCGGAGTGGACGTGTGGAGTGCAGGATGTATCTTTGCGGAAATGGTGTCGAACCAGGTCCTATTTCAAGCGTCACAGGAAGGCGAGTTACTAAAAATGATTTTCTCTACGTTAGGATCGCCGACGGAAAAGTCGTGGCCTGGTTACTCCAAACTCAAGAATGCCAAGAAATTCTCGTGGCCAACGCAGAAGAAATGTCGACTGCGTGAACGACTTCAGGTCCCCGCCATAGCCCTCGCGGGAACTAACTACTTGACAGAAACGGGTTACGATTTACTATTGAGGATGCTGACAGTTAACCCGGACGATCGAATCGGCGCGGAAGAGGCCCTGCAGCATCCGTGGTTCTCCGAAGCACCGCTCCCGGCCGATCCAGCCCTTCTCCCGAAATACTCTACCTCTACGGAGACCGGAGCTAGATAGGATTCCTTGTGCCGAACTTTTGTAGGGAGGGACATCGGCGATTCTGTTCCATTGAGAATATGTAAAGTGACCAACACCCTAGAACTTCCTCACGTGAGACCGTGTGCATGTTTGGACTTTCAAAGTGTGGTGGTACTAGTTCCGCTGTTGCCCCAATCGTTTACAAAGAAAACCTGTGTCAATCCTCGTCGGATACGCACGGTAAAATATTGCTGCATGGGATGCAAGGGGGTATTCCTGAACAAGGTTATGCATCCACAAAATTGGATTCAACATCGTCTATCCCTAAGCTGGGAGTGGTTGCAGTGTATCTGAAGTGATGGCCTGTATTGTCACTTCAGTAATCCATGTAGTCAGCGATATCAACATGCTTGTTTGTTTGACGGCCCTGATAGCTGTCAAGCAAGGGTGAAACCTCGTCCAAATCGTACGTTTTAACGTTGAAACATGTGCGAACTTGCTCTTCTATCGCTGTGAAAAACGCTTCCGAAGAACTGACGTGGTGTTTCAACGGGGTTAGGAAGTCCGCGTGGGCTCTCTGTTCCCTATACGCAGGTTGCTTTGAGGGCAAAGTCAATAGATCCATATTTTCTTCATCGAAATCCCACAGAAATGACGTATGATGAACAAAGCGATCTCGGCTCATGCCTGTGCACTCGTGGGCAAAGTGAGAACCCCATGCCATACTCCAAAACCGATGCCGACTTACTCTGTGCATTGCCACCCATCTTTACATCACCGAAACAGTAATCCTGCTCGTTCAACCGGAATGGCTGTAAACGCAGTTCTGCAGTAAGTTAGGTGCGTCGTCAGATCTAAGGACAGGAGTCGTACCTCACTATTCGGTGCAACCCTGGCAAATACGGGCGAGTAGAAGCGCTCGCTCCATTTCATAACTTCGTTCGGATACCTTGGAGCATTATTAACAGCTGACTGCAAATGTATTTGTTGGGCAAGTAATAGCAAAGTGAATAAAAGACGGCGGTAAACCGAAACAACATACTTGATTAAGGATCAAGGTTACAAAGAGAGTATTGTTATCGACAACCACCGTTCCTCCACCCGAGAATCTGCGAATGACCTCAGCCCCGTTCCTGTGTTTCTCAATTAGGCTAGCCATCACAATTCGTAGTAGCGAAAGAAGCCATCCTCAAGAAATTCCTCACCTGTGTACCGCGTCCAAATTGAGCAGCTCTCGTGGTTTCCCTGAGATCCCCATGACGACTTTCGGAGGTTCACATCCTCTCCCCAAAATGCACCTGCGTTTTTGCGGATGATGACGGCTCCATGTTTAATTCAGATCGAGTTCTAATGACGTTGATCAGTGCTTACCAATTATTGCTCTCGATGTCAATGCCGTGATCCTTCAGCGACGGTACCCGAAACAACGCTTCCTCCAGACGGAGATGGTCCATTCTATCAAATGTATAGCTATCTTCAGTACGTATCAAGTTAATTGCTGGCTTCTGTTTGGTTATACAAATGATGCCGTGGTGAAGCAGTGTATCATAAGAGTCGAAATAGCTCGTACCTCCCCAGCATCACAAACGCCAGATGACCATTGTCGCAATTGTGCTTTGTTTCCCGGATGCGAGTGGCGAGCATGCCCTTGTGCGAAGATCCGCGGCATGCAATAATGCCATCGTTTCGTGCATATCCGCATGTATGCCATTGAAATCGTGCATACCCGTACTCGGCAGCCCGACGACGTATTTTCCGAAGTGATAACTCGTCCTTACGTGTAACCATTCAGTGTTAGAGTATATGATTGATACTAACGCGGGAAACGAACCAAGGCTATACTGTCGAAACTTCTAATTGAACAAACTGTGGACATTTGTTTGCACTTCAGAGCTCCTTCGAGCTTCACAGTGGGTTGTGCCAGCGTGGTACAACGACTGAATCATTCCAGTACTACCGTACAACTGTGATTGGTATAGGGTGCTCTGATGAATGAGGTATGGAATGCTTTCGGCATTGATGATGAAGCACCCTCACTTTATGAAGCATTAGTTATACCAGGTATGTGTTCACGTTGTGGCTTATTCGTGTTATAGTTCCTCAGAAGGCTCCCATACCGTGCCGAGAAAGGCAGGAAATTCTTTGCGGCAGTCGAAGGAATGTGTACGACAGTACGAGAAATTCAACAAAGATCTAGAACCGTATATGGATAAAGAATATGACTTTGCACACTGTGCGCCACGTACTACGCACAGCCATCTTCGCACCCCCCCCCCCTTCATTACGCGCATAATATTCCTGGGATAGGTTGCGCGAGCCTCCGTTCATCAACTGCTAACTATCCCTGGTCATAGCCAACAACCATGAATGGAAGAAGTACAACGCAATGATTCTCACTGACTGACCAGCCAGATTGGAGCTTCTCGAGCATGAGTATCTACCACGAGCCTCGCGAAGACTCTTCCCTTACAGTATACCAATTTCTTTGTGGGATATTTCGTGCATCAGCGTAACTCTTCTGACCCCTGGACAACTTCTGGGATCCTCTCTGGACGTGGAGTGGCCGTTTAGAACTGCGACATCGCCCCTGTATACCACCAATATACACAGAAACAAAGAAGGATAATACCATTTCGGCGGATCCATTCATTTACTCTTCCTTTCAACATCTAATGCGCCTTCAATTTAGTGGTATTGGCGACTGTACGTCGGAGAGAACAACCAAACAGTGTGAAAGAGTCTTAACGCGCGCGCGTTAACTGGCTCCGGTTCAAACTGCCGCCACAACAGAGTGTTTTTAGATACAGATTGTAGAATATTCACCGAATGATATCGTGGGGAACGTGTATTTTCTGAATCTATAAAGACAGAAAATTCCCATAGTAGTGTACAATGAGCACCTATTCGTCGTTTTATGACCTTATAGGTCAATTAAACACGGCCTCCTCGGATGGGCAAAATGATATAAAAAAGCAAGGAGATACTATTTTAGAGTGGCTAACACAGAACCTAGAAGGCCTGAAAAAGAAGCATTGCCCGTACGTGATAGCCTTTGCTGATTGTTGTGTCCGCTGCTCCAAGAGAGGCCATGTATTTGGACCCGAAACACCACTTTTTCGTCCCCTGACTATGCAGTGAGCTGGCTCAGCAGCCTCAAGAGGCCACTAATGATGATGATGCCTCAATGGAGATCAGTAAGGAAAATAAGGTACGGGCTTCTTTCCTCAACGAGTCAATAGCCACTTGAAAGGGATGGCGCTTATAAACATCATACTGCCATTGTCTACTTAACACAGGAAAACGAGGATGATACTAACGATCCTGCCCCGAAACATGAGTCAAATAGTAGGCGGAGTACGTTAAAGGCGATCAGTTAACCCAAGAGCATGTCTGTCTTCAAGTAATGCTTGCCATTCCTTTATTCTCTCAGGTAGGCAATCGTCGAAACGGGCAAGGGAATCTGCTGACGAGGATAAACAAGAGGAGCAATCCAGACCATCGAAGTCGTCCCGACAAAGCGATTCGCCGTCCGCTGAAGAAGAAGTTGACGAAGAATTGAAACAGAAAGTCCGAGCGATGAAAGTTGCAGATTTGAGAGATACACTAGCTGAATTAGGTGAGAAGAAGACGGGGAGGAAAGCGGAGCTGGTGGAGCGCCTATTGCGCGCTTACGCTCGGCAGGCTGCAGCCGAAAAGAGCGCTGAGGCAGAAGTAGAAATGGAGGCACAAGCAGCGGCTGCGGAAGCGCAATATGACCAGACCGGCTCCTCAAGAAAAAATGAATCTTATGATAGCATCATCAACCTCGGAGATGGAAACGTAGGCCAACACGAAGAATCCGATAGGACTGAGAATGAACGCGTACAACAGGAAGAAACGGAGGACAACAAGCCGGAGCACGAACATTCTGTCCATAAAGTGGAAGAGTTGAAGGGCTCTGCGGAAGCTTCTGGATATGACGACACTGGCGAAAACTTGTATCATTCTCAAGAAATGGAGCAACATCCACAACCCCCAAGTACATCGGAGGATACTTCTACCAATGAAGCAGATAGAAAAGTTCCAGACCGGTCGCAGGAACTGACAGAAGAGCAACCCATTGCTGGTTCAAGCCAATTTGTGGCAGACAACGACACCGGCGGCAAGAGAGAACCTGCAGTAGAGGGCTCATCCGTGGAGGATGGAAAAAACTATAGCACCGAAATTTCTTACGAAAAAGAGCAACATCCGGAAACCACCGACAGCAATGAAACAAACTTCGCCGCACCAGAGCAACTGAAAGTTGCAGACAGTGAGCAACAGGAACCGGCCGCAAATGAACCAGCAGCCGAATCGACGACGGAAACTTACGATCAAACACAGAGTGAAGAGAAGTCCATGGATAATTCGCGACGCGATGATACTACGTATACCACAGAGGTCTCCCAGGAAACGGCACAGCAAACGCCGGCTGTGTCTGAGACTATACCTACCAATAAATCCGAAGGAGAAACCCAAGCGTACTCAGATCCTTTGACAGAAGAGCCACCGCAGGCGGCTACAAATCAACCTGTGGCTGAACCTCAAAGCACTTCCCACAAACCAACGACTGCGCGAGCTAGTAGCTCCCGAAGAGTTACACCAAAGAAAAGACCAGAGGATAATTATGAACTATCGGATAACGATGACGACTCTGAAGACGAAAATGCGAAAAAGCAAAAGCCGATACCGGATTGGGCTCGAGGGAAGGAGTTAGAAGATGCTCTGCATCAACAATTTGGACCGGAGGGACCAGATCCGGACCATATATTCGAAGATGTTACGGACTGTGATTTGGAGTCCATATTTCCTGTTACAAAGAAGCGATTTAAAGTAAGAACTTCCAGTGGCCACTGGTTGCCCGATCGTCTCACAGCAGACGAAAAGAAGCGATATAGGGTGCAAATGGGATTTGACCAAGCCTAATAACAGGTTCCAAGAAGACTGGTAAGAATTAATATACATCACTTAAGCATTCCGAAAATGTGAACAATCGATTCTGGATCAGACTGATTCCTTCATGAGTAATTGTCAACAATCTTGACCAGCTTCCGACTCCGAATAACTGTCCTGAACAACAAGCTTACGTTTACGAAACCTAAATCCGCACGCAAGTTGCGAGTTGACGCAATTACCCGACTTCAAGTAGCACAAAAGTTTGTTGCCTTCTCAAGTGACACAGAACAGGCTGAACAGCGGCTTGGAAAATTGCGTATTGAGGGCCATTTGGGTATTCTAGAGGAAATTATTTGGTGTCTCGCTTGAACTCTGTTATAGTTTGTTCTGTGTCCTAGTGGTTGTATTTTTCTGAGGGTTGGAAAATGTCGAATAACCGGGGCAACGACGAGACTTTGGAGGACCCTTTCGCGGATCCATTCAATGATGACGACACTTCTGATATGGAGTTCGTGTCGGTGGGTGGAAGCACCGTGAACTTCCAGCAAGATCTGCAGGAGCCTTACGGGAGTGATAGAATGGATGACAGTGAATTTGGAGGTGGTAGCAGCGACGATTACTCGGGGGAACGACGAGGAGGAAGAGGGCAACAAATGGACCCTAATCAACTTTTTGGAGTTAATCCCAAAGTGATGCAAGCGATTTCTCAACAAAATAATAGGCAGCAGAAACAGTCAAGGGTACTCGCCAGTCCGAAAAAGAGCGTTTGGGAACGCGGAATGCACAACACGGGCATCATGTACTTGACAGGCCTTTCTGTCGGAGGCTCGATAGGCTTGGTTAGAGGGTTTGTCACGTCTCCTTCCCCCAGACCGAGGATATTGTTGAACTCAATTTTAAATGGATGTGGACGAGGTGGCTCCACTATGGGGAATACGTTAGGAACTCTAGGTATGTATTTCGATCGTGCATTTTGTGAGACAAGTAATACGTGAGTCTACCGCTGTTGCAGCGATGTTATACACCGGCTCCGAGTGGGTACTCGACCAATTTGAGTTTGACACGTTTCCTGACTATGTAGGTTTGAAGAGGAGAGAAATTTATACACAGATGGCGGCTGCCGCGATGACGGGGATGATATATCGCTTACCGGCATTCAGTAAGTGCCTCCCAATATGTCGGGGATGATAGACTTGCTCGTTATTGATGTTCTTTTCCATTCGTGCAACTCCAGCATCAAGGCGAAATGCGCGTGGATTAGCTGTCATGCTTAGTGCAGGAGCTGTCGGAGCGTCTACCATCGCGCTCACAGCTACTGTCGGGTCGATTGTAGATCGAAGCCAGCGTTTTGTTCCATTCACGTTCGCCTGAATCGACCCCTGAGCATGTTTTCCTAAGGCTCTACGATGCATTAAGGCATTTTACACGAGTGCTCTGTGAACGGATTGAGCTGCTATATTTGAATTTCACGACTTCATTATCGACGGCCTTTTCCCGAGGATGTTGATGTAGCTACCAACTAATAAAGTCAATGCACAACATCCAAAAGTGATGCCTGTAAACGTAAATGAAAAGTCTGGCGATGGTGGCTCCACATGCACCGCTTGCGAATAAGCAACTTCTTCCACACCCGTGGCGGTCCACAAAGCTATAGCTGCAGGAGGCACTTCGATACCTCTTTGGGCGTCTGGCGAATGATCATTATAAAGACCATGCGCAATTCGGAACGGTATGTACAAATCGACAACACTAACATTTATCGGAAGAGCAAACTGGAACGAAACCTGCCCTGGAGCCGCTCGGAAGGCTGCAGGATGCATCTGAACCCGACTCTCCCTCAGTGGAATCCGTTGACACTCTTGCTCGGTATCAGCCGGACAACCATATATACTGGACGTCGATAACGAAAGATACAATTGCCATGGAAACCTCAACACGAGCTGAACTTGGGCTGAACTGGCGACAGAGGAGTCAGACAAAATAATTTTAGTGTGGAACGACCCCTCGTCCAGCGAAGTGCTGCGCAAACGATGTACAAAAGAGAACCCTTGGGTTCGGGGTGCAACGAACAATTCACGAGGGATTAGTAAATCTGAAACAGCGCCCATGCTGCACCTTTGTTCAATCTCTTCATCATGAAGGTAGACAATCGTTCTTCCAGCCAAGGGACAATGTTTGCTGAGCACATCACATTGCGTTGTCGTATCTTCAGGGGTTCGAAAGTCGTTGTCAATATTCAATAGCCTGGCAACGGAGACTTGGAACGTTTCGCCAACTTTAGCCGTGCAATTAGTTATGCTGGGATTCACCACTGGTGGAAGAACATCCTCGCCTACGGGCAATCTGAAGCGTGACTCGGCGCATACGGTGGGGGAATCATCTTCGCAGCAGACAGATTCCCTGCCTAGCCGTTCTGCACTGCTCTGCTTAGAGCCGCTCCGATACTTCCGAGACGGTAGAACTGAGTCCACTTGAATACCCAGCTTTATCGTGTCTTCTTCATGATCATAGTCACCGCGAATACGAAGGGACCAATAGTCTCCCCCAGTTAATACGCTAGCATCTAGAATCGCTCCAATTCCAGTAACATGTTTACAGGGTAGCTGGGAGACCAAGGCATGAAGGTTCGACGAGCACGGTAGCTCGTCAAGGTCCAAGACGGTAGCTAGAGTTCCCGTTAATCCAGCACGATGGAATATATCGTTCCGAGGAACACAGTTACTGTCTGCGGTTGTACTGTTACAGTGGTGTATCCAGGTGGCCCAATCATCCACCATTGACGTAGAGAATGAACCAGAAAGTGCCTTGGACAAAATCTTCGATGCAGCAGATATCCTTGGCTTTATTTGGGTCCGATTTAGCGTGACTGGCTCCCAACGAGTTCTGAAAGTAGTTCCTTGCATCGGAGGCCACTCAAATGTATGGTTATATCTCCCTCGAGGATAGGACCCCCAAGCCTGGGAGTCCCAATACCCATCCGTCATTGAGAGCTCCATCCACTCTGCTTTAGAAGAAGTGAAAGCCTTCAAAATGCGCTGTGGAGCTACATCAGCGTGCTCATATATCCTATCATACTCTCTCCTCCCCACGGGAACCGTGAAATCCCAGTGGAATTGCGCAATCAGAGCTTGATTATCTGATGTCCGTATTCGGGCACTTCGAATGGGAGTAAAGCTCATATGTTCATCGTATAGCACTCGTTTGGGAGCATCAACCCTCTCCTGTGCATGGGATAAGGGGAATGAAGTCAAAATTCCCAGTATCGTCATCCACATGGAGAGACCTCCATGGACTTGTTTCATCTTCCACCTCAGAGTAAACGACGAGACACCACGTCAATACAGTATTTTTCACAATGAACGCACATGTATACGGGGAATTCTGAGGTTGTCAAATACGTAAGAGTGTACAAACAGCTCTTATCACACACTCATCATGACTCATGTCGCAACTGTGAAGTTATTGTGGAGCGATTCCATACGAAATCCCGATGACAACCTCAGTCTGTTGGATAGAGCTACAGTGAATACACTAGGAGATAATAAAGTACGCTTAGTGGTATATATGAAAGCCAAGGTGCTGCAATGTGTACCACTGATGAAGGAGAACCATGTAACACTTTCTGAAGAGCTTGGCCGTGATTTAATTATGGCTTTCTGAGATCAGCCTACCCGGTAGGATGTAACCATTCGTATATTCATAACGAACACAATTGTCCACTTCTGAGTTATTAGGAAAAGCTGCCATAAGCCGCGTTTGAACTGTGTCCGTGGGGCCCCACGTGGGCATCCTTGCCAGGAGCAGTTTCACGTTCCAATGACAGCAGTCTATCAGGATGGTTTGATATTATGCGATGGTACGAGGCGACCCCATAAGACTCATCCTGACTACCTACATGCTTGTAAACATTCTCCCCCTCCTCATTTTTCTCTTCTATCCACGAATCGTTCACCACCTGCTTGACGTCAAGTTGCTTCGACGCTCCCAATTTCTGGGTGGAATGTTGATAGTGATGCAAAGAATCTTCTGCAAACGCTTCGATCTCATCAGCAAGTTGGTTGGTTCCAACTGTGTTTCCTCCAAGAAACACTGTAGATCTCAAAGTAGTTACGTCAAGAGTCCCACGGGTAAACAGGCCAAACCATTCTCCTCCTCGCATACCAAGCGAGACAAAGAAAGAAAAGGTGTACCACCATATGAGTAAGAGTACTACCGCTATAGCACTGCAGCTCAACGCAACAGGTACAGCAATGTGCGAAATAAACACAGCGGCGAGGATGCCTCCTAAGAAGATAACGAAGGCCGCAATCAAAAGAACAGGATTTCCTGATGACCCAGTGGAAACGCTATTGCGGTGCCTGAACCTCGAAGCAATTTGCGCAAAACCGCACATCCACTCGACGCATCTCGTTGTAGCGTCACTACAGAGCAGCATACACAGGCAACACCCATAATATCTTCTCCATGCGCAGCTGGTACGAGTGTGGAAATGGTCTCGATAAATGCGAAGCTGCGCACTCTGACACAATGGATCTATTCCGTTCAGATCGTACAGGGGCTCTTCCTCCGCAATGTTTCTCCGTACTTGATTGGATACGATGATGCTTTGTACGAACATCAAATCTTCCGGATCGATCCGGCACTTCAGCGGAGGCATCTGCATTAGCGTTTGACTATGAACTCTCTGGGCACATGATAATTATCGGACCGTACTTACATTTGGTAGTTGAAAGGTGACCACAGCCTTGCCAGAGAGTAAATACAGAAGCATCCCGAGGCATAACCACACGAAACCGATAATAACTAAAACCTTGACGGAACCACTCGATCCATCACTTCCTCCACCATAGTCATCGTCAGTAGTAGAAACGACGCTACTGCTCAAAGATTCCACAGCAGCCCCGACAAAAAAGCCTACTGCTCCCACCAAGGTAAGCACGAGTATCCAGAAGCTGCGCTCAACGTTTGTTGCATTCATCCACTGAATATCCTTAACGAGGAACACATGATTAGTTTCGAATCGAAACAGTGAGATGTTACACAAGGAACTGCATCTCGTCATCCACACTGAAGTTCCGTCTATCGACAGGGAGTGGTAGCCCATTGGAATGCAACAACAGGTAGTGTGAGTCACCTTAAAGCTTTCAGCTGGCTGCACATCGGGCGATCTTTTACCTAGAGGAACGCCCCCCAAAGCGCGGGTGTCAGGCTCTCCTTGGGCTTCCAGCATATACCCCAAGGAGGTTTGGAGCAGGCGGTTCTCAGCATCTACCTCAACTTGTGATAGCGTAACATTTGGATCGTTGAGATGCTTTCCATGCAAACGGAAGAAGTCTTTCTTAAACAATAGAGCAACAAGAATAGACAATCCCACCAAACAAGCCAGAATGATACCCAGGACAATAAACGAGATGCTCGCGTCCGCTAGTCGAATGATTGCTACCAATGCCACGGAGAATCCACTCAACAGGTACGCAATTTCTGGACTTGGGTAGCCTTGAAATGTCTCTGCACATGTGACTGTATCCCACGGAATATGCCTACTCAACTTGGCAGAGCACGCTTTAAATGGACAGAAGAAGCACGCATAGAAGCGCTTCAGAATCCGTAGAGAACGTCCACCGTGTTCCACGTTAGTTCTGCCTAACTCAAAGAGTAATCCACCAAGTCGAGTAATCGTTTGCCATTCGTCGTCCCCTCTCTTGAGAAACGGCGTCTTTTCGAACCGGCAGTGTTCTTCCTGTACCTCGTCTTCCCCTTCAGGATCTTCGTTCAGAAGCGGTTCCTCCTTGTTGTTTTCCTGCCCCAGCGCATCGCTGCCACCCATAGCATTGTACTCCGTCTCGTTCATATTAGCGAATCCAGTATTGCGTATTCAAACTGCACAAAACATGGAGAATTTGATGGTCGTCAACAGTTATCAGCAGTTTCACTTTTGAATTGAATTTAAAACGGGATATCCGAAGGGCGAAAAGAAAGAAAACGCTTCTCTACGGAGCAAATGCTTTCATGTTACTAACAATCCAAGGACACGATCAGGCTCTTATCAGAAATCCATCGCATGACAAAGGATCAAAGAGCGATGCAGCTAATCAAAGGAGCAGGAGATCGAAGAATGCTACAGTGTAGTTTCGCTCCGATCCTTTGAAGATGTACTAGTCTGCAGACACGACTAGCTTACCTTTATTATAGTCCCACAATGAATACGACAATAAGCTCAGAATAAATATTGAGTCTTTTTAAGTGTGTCTTGTCCAAATTGTGGTAACAATACCTTGTGTGAGGTACATGTGTATGATACCGTCGGAAAGAGGTCTTCTTCCGCTTCTCCGCCAGAGTTTCCGGAGGAAAAGCCCGCTATCCCTCACATGATTAGACGTATGTCCATGATGCATTCCGGCCTCGTACCATATAATGGCACAGTAGAATACATGATTCAAAAATATGAGAGATCTGGTGGTCTCCAGAAAGAATATGAGTTCAAACAAAGCAGTAGCGTCCTCCTACCTGCAACGAGATAGTAAACTATACAGCCGGTAGCTCTATATCAGAGGCTTTCCGTCAGTTCACATACGGCGCACATCTTTGCTATTAATAGTGTATATTGCTTTATAGCGCCAGAGAAAGCAGATGAGGTAGACCGACTAGGAGGGGCATACCGGTAGGTGAGTCGAGGCGCCGGAGACTCGGAGTCCTCCACCAAACTATCAGTTCGCACGATAGCTCACAAGCTATCGTGTATAATACTGTTCTTTTTTTCTCGTGCTTTGTAGGAAGCACGTACCCCATGTAAGGTAATGTACGAGAGTAGTGGTGATGGAGAATACCGACAACGAGCGCACCATCTCCGTGGATTCTCTGGAAGCTCCAGAGGGGGACGCGATTGAGGAAAACGATGATGATTATGGAGTTCCTGCTAGGCATTCCTCCAAAACAGAGGATACCAAGGACGAACGCAAAGAGGAGCACACGAGAGCTTTAGGGCAGATGATGTCTCCAGAGTGTCATTTTGGTACGCAAACAGTGGATCAGAACAGAACGCAATATGGCGGCGGGTCCGCAGCGCCAGAGGAAGACCTGAACAATGACAGCTCTTACAGAAGACGAGCGGTCTCACTTCCTAATCTACATAGGCCGGCAATCTCAGAAGCCATTACGGCTCGTACAGAGGGACCCAAGCAGCACCAGAGAGAGAATATATCCACTGCAGTGGATTCCTTGAAACAGTGTTACCTCCACGATGAAGGCATTTGGTGCCACAGCGTGGGAGCTCATTGCCACAGCTGGCCAGGTCTGTGCCACCCTAGAAGTTTGCGAAAGTTCGATTTCTTGGAGGGCGGTACTCCAACCTTGAACAAAAACTTCAGTGCCGCAGCGGAAGAAGGCCTGCCTTCAGTAAGCTGGACCCACGAAGGGGATAGGATGGAGTCCGTAGATGAGCAAGACACATTGGAAGGTTTACAGAGGGGTCAAGTATCTGATACTGGCAACAAGCACGCTTTGCTACAGGATACGCCACGTTTGAGTTTGCACCATCCAGCAGATGATGAGGTAAGGAGCCGAGAAGTGCATTGTTCGACCTCTGCAAAGTTACCCGCAGACGCGGATAATGGTAACAGTGAGATCGTTAGAAGTTCAGACAACAATGATAAGCTGACATCCTTCACTGCTTCAGAAGTGAGCGAAGGAATTTGCTCCTCAGTCACGCTAAGCCAGCATTCTCACTCTGCTCTTCCAAGGAATCAGGCTGACGAGATTTTCCCATGGAGTGGGAGAATTAAGCAAAATAATGTCCATTCATCCAGTGCAACAGCAGGAAAACGGCCGCAAACAGGAAAGATGGTAACCACAAGTATGGAGACTGATAACACTGAAGCGGGAGTTTTGGAAGGAAATCCACAACGCCCTTCACCAGTCAATGGTGGAAATTCGCCAACTCGAAAGGCCAACAGTCCCAAGATAAAGGCACGGGAAAGACGATTAGTTATGGAAGCAACTGGACAAAGGATGCAAACGGAGGCTAAAGGAAAGAGGCAACCCGCGTTCGAGTTTGAACATGTAGTGAGCAAAAGCAACAGAAGCTCCGGGAAGTTACGAAGTGGACAGAAAGAAAAAGACCCAAAACACGGATATAACACTTCTGCATCAACAAAAACGAAAATACAGAAGCCACACGCCGCTTTGAAGAAGATTGAGCGAGGACCACGGTCTCAACAAGACTGCCAAGATTTGAAAATGCCCTATCGACCATCGGAATCAGAGAGCAGACCCCAATCCGATGGGCACGATGGCAAGGACCTTTCCACAGAGCGACCTTCAGAATCTGATGGTGATGCGCCAGGGAGCTCTGGCGCCTGGTTGCCACATGAACCCGTGGAGGGAGGAAGTCAAGGTGGAAAAAATTACCAGTCATCTCAAATATTTATGGAGCGGAACATCGGTTCTGAAGTGCATGGTGCACCTGTGACGGTTGAGGACTTAGGCTCCACACAAAACGAGCTTCCGTTGGACGATGAGCAATCCGTTTGTCAGAGCGACACCAATGGCGAAGATCAGGTCGAATCTGGAAGCCAAGGGGATTGGTCATGCTGCCGATGTCGGTTCTCCGTGAGCGACACGGTGTCGTGCCTCGATGAAGACTTCCGAAGTCGTTTCCCGCTGCGGGAAGATACTGATACGTACCGTGGACCTTCCCCGACTTCAGAAACTCGTCACTGTGACATGGATATGTGCGTTGGAAAGCTCAAAGAAAAATACGGGGCATTGAAACATGGGATAAAACAGGCATGGCCTACGATTGATCAGGTATTTCTGCCCATGCTAAACCTTTTCACCAAACTCTGCAAGCCCTTGGTGCAAGTGGCATATTATGGATACTTCCTGTTGGCGGGAAGCAAAGGAGTAATATATTTTGCTATGCTAACCTTGCATTTAGCGGAGTGGCTCTCTGGGGGTCTCTCAGCTGCAGCTGTCCTTTGCTCGAGGAAGGGTAAGACATGTGTAGAGAAAGCCAAAATTTTCGAGAGTCTAGAAACCAGGGTAAGAGATGATGCTTGGAATTATGTCCGGTTGTACTACTTGTCAACTTGGAGCTTTGCAGAAGTACTGGATTCGTATAACGTTTTTCTTGGTCGGTGTAGTGTCGCTGATAATAATGGCATATACGCTTGAATCGACACCGGAAGAAACTTTCATGAAGTACCAGGAAAATTGGTCCTCTAGATTGCAACTGGGGTTGTTTTTGGTAACCCTACTTTGGTTTCTTTGCTCTCAGGTATGCATTGTAGAGTTGGACACCGACATAATATGATCTTGTCGCTCACTCGTCCTTATTTTTCCCAGGTCCGTGGTCCACCCTCAGTCTTCGATGTGCCAGTAGTGCACGGTCGGCAACTAAACTACCACGTTTGGTGGCAGCTACCCAAGATACTTGACCATGAATGGTATTCAACACTAATGGAAAAGACTACTCCTTTTATCGTGCTTTTGGCTATTCTATTCAGCGTCATGGCTCTTCCTCAATTTCGACTTCTCTCTTCACTCTATGGATCGGCAGCCAGCGAGACCCCGGCATTATTTGCGGCAGGCCTCAAAGCCAGTGTTCCCGTCGGTAATTCTTCATATCATTTTTTCTCACTTCGCTCTCATGAAATACATTCGAAAGACGAGCTTAATAAGGAAGAGCTAAACCTAGCCGGCGACGTATCGATCGCTGACAAAGTCCTTGTGTTGGACTATTTTTCAAAACTACATTCAGTCTCCAAGATGCGTGCTACTATAGTGCCTCTTCTGGCATCTGAGAAATCGACGTCGTGTTCAATCTTTGCTCGTATTCCGGAACCAGCTTTCAGCCGACTCAGAACTTGTGCACGTTTCTGTCGATTGAGGCTGGTAGACAACGCGAACAGGAACACTTCATCGGCTCCGACAGACGATACGTTACGCTCCGTGGGCATGTTCTATATGTATCGTGCGTCTCTGCCAGAAATGAAATGTGGAGCTGAAATTCGGAGTGGGTGTCCATACAGTGTAACAAAACATTTTTTAGGGGCCTTCAACATAATACCTTTTCACAATATGTCTGCACAAGTCTCGCATAGCTCTACAGCCGGTATAATTAGTCTAGGCTCCGAAAAACGAAGACTTCTTGGAAGAGACTATGTTAGTGTTGGGCTCGGAGACGTTGGATGGGGACGGTTCCTTAGGATAGATCAGTTTGATTACAAAGGCATTGCATTCCTAGACCCTTGGTTTGGGACACCTACTGGACGTGAAATACAAGTTGTTATGGCACTCAGCCTTGTATCCGTCGTCTTCTGTCTAGCGGTCATTCTGGAATTGTGGCCAGCAGCACCGAGCAGTGGGGGAGACTGGATCGATTTGCTGCCAGCTCTATTCTATTTTCCGGCTTCCGCGTATTTCACTCCAAAAAGCTTTATGCAAGTCACCATGGCTCTTACCTTAGCTGGCTTGGCCGGAGTCTCAATGCTAAGTCTCTCACACTACACTCATTTGCGCTCTGTTGTTAGCTCGAGTGGAGAGGGCCTAGCATATAATTTAGGGGGAAATTCGAAATATTATTTCACGACAGCATCCCCTTGTAACGGTGTTTATGGATGCGAAGCGGTTATTCCGGTTTTGTTCTCGATGACTTTTGTTTCGACTCTGGCAGTGATGGCTTTATTGGGCACCGGTGTGATCGTCACACTAGCAACCTACATTGTGCGTTTAGTCTTAGGCATGCGTAGAATGATAATCTATTGCGTAGGTGGAGGACTTGTCACTGATGCAAGAGACAGGGCAGATGAGTTTGTTGAAAGCTAGAGACTGAGAGCTCTTTTTGAGATGCTCTCAAAACAGAGCGCTCAAGGTTTACTAGATGTAGGATGTTAAGCAGGTTGGGAAAGAAGACTTTCAGGGTACCTGGAGATTAATCGATGGTGTGAAGCAAGCCCATGGGACCTGCAGCCGGTTCCGACATGCTTGAACACGGCTTCACCTTCCTGGTCCTCTTCTTCGACCCATGACTCGTTCGCGACGTTGATGGTGTCAAGATCCGTACTGGTAGACATCTTTTGAGCTTTGTGCTGATAACAATGGAGTGAATCCTCAGCATATGCCTCGATTTCATCCGCCAATTGCATATCGTTGCCAGCGTTGCTTCCATAAAGAAATACCGTTGAGTCCAGTGTTGTTACACCGTGTGTCCCCAGTCTGCACCAAGAGAATCCTCGGCCCCCTTGCATACCTATGGAGACAAAGCGTCGGAAAGTCAGCCACCAGAGAAAGACCAACGCCAAGAAGACACCAATGAATGATCCAGCCACCATTAATTTCTTCTGGTGGGTGTCATTGGCAATAAAGAAAAGCACCACGATTCCGATGGAAAACACAAACACGGCCAAAATTAACAGAACTACGTTGCCTGAAGAGCCAGTAGAAACACTGTTTATATGTCTGAGCCTTGAAGTAATTTGGGAGAAGCCGCACAACCACTCAACACAACATTGCCACCTAGGGTTGCAACTTTTGATGTTTCGGCAGTCATAGCTTTTTCTGACGTAGAAATGATCTCTATGGATTCGAAGTTGAGTACCTCGGATCAAAAGATCCAGACCGTTCATTTCGTACAGTGCTTCGTCTTCCCCAACGTCTCTCTTAGTTTGATTTGATAAAATGAGAGCTTGTATGAAAGCAGCATCCTCCGCATCTAGGTCACAGCTGACGTCGTCTTCCTGCTAGTTCACTTATGCGATCAATATAAAACAAAAGGGAACAAAAACATGCACTTACAGCTACTCGAAACGTGACTGTGGGTCTACCCGTTACGCAGAAAAAGAAAATACCTGCACCGAATATTGCTAGGCCGGCGACCAAGAAGACGATCATCATAGTTAGTGCACCATTGTTCGCAGAGTCATCATCCGGAGTGTCGTCATTGTAGACATCATCGACTGCTACCTGGTCTTCATTTTGGTCAACTGCTTCCGTAGCATCTTGGACAGCTATGAAAGCGTCAGCAACGGTTGCGAGCAATGTAGCGATGACTCCCAAAGCCGGTATCCACGCGTACCTGTGGAAACTGTTGAACTTTATCCACTGGATGTCCTTGGCCAAGAAGACTTGGTTTGTTTCAAATTGTAAAAATGAAAGAACTGGAACCGATCGCCATTTGGTTACCCAAACAGACGTCCCATCAATTGTTAAAACGGTGTAGCCGATAGGAATACATCCCAGAATCGTGGCATTGGCTTCAAACTTCTCCGCCGGTAGAGCTACATTCGCCCCGCCATCATTTCCAATGTTGCCTATAGCGAGCTCCCCATTGGATTCCAACATGTAGCGAAGGGAAGCAAGGAGGATTTGGTGATGGTCATCTTCCAAATCGACTTCGCAAGTTGTGACACTCGGACTAGCAAACTCTCCGCGCAACCGAAAGAAGTCCTTTTTCCATAGAAGACCTATCAGAAGTGATAGCGCCACCAAACACACTAAAATAATACTCAATATTTTCCACGATATGTCAGGGTCGCACACCTTAATGATTATGGCAATAAACAAGGAGATGATGCTTAACAAGAAGGCGGTCTCTGGACTCCAATATCCTTGAAACGTCTCAGCACATGTTACTTTATTCCATGGAATATGCCGATTCACTGTCGCGGTACACGCTTCCATTGGGCAGAAAAATAGGCCGTTATAGCTCTTGCGGATCCGAAGGGATCGAGCTCCTGGCTCAACATTTGTGTCTCCTGTCTCGCAGAGCATTCCGCCTATCCGTTGTGTGACTTCCCATTCCTCCTCGCCTCTTTTGAGGAAGGGGGCTGATTCAAAACGGCAAAAATCGTCTTCCAACTCATCCCCTTCAGGATTCGCTTCGTGGGCCGCTAGTAAAGGGGACTGGTAAAGCGACTGCATCCTTTCTGAGAGAACAGTAGCTGCGCAACAGATAACAGGCACTACAGTTATAACTATAACATTCTCGAGTATGGGAGAATTGAAGACGATTCCAATAAATGTTTAGTGCGGGCACCAAATCCCAACTCCTTTTGCGCCCTTGCTTTCCATTTGTTTTTCCGGATACTCACCTTTTCTTTTAGTTGACGTGTACACTAATAGCTTCCTAAGAAGGGAAGGAGGACTTTCCAAAAACGGTTCACAAATGTTCGCAATTCTTTTTGTACAAGGGTGCTCCATTTCTACAGCAGAGGAAAAGCGGCCTGAAGACGACGGTTGAAGACGCAGGTCAGACGGTTGACAACTTGCGACAAGTTAACTGTTGACACCGTTCATTGGAGACCCACGCCGGGTCAAACATAGACATTAAATTAGATTTCAGTGATCGCTGATTATACAGGAAGAAGAACAGGATACTGGTGGTCGAATGACAAAGGAAAATGGTGCGCATTACCCACAAACAGCAGCAGGGGAGTTCACCGCAAGTCCACCCTCTTTCTACCAATGCAAATGCGCCAGTCGCCCGTAAAACGAGGACCCAGAGGGCCTCCACAAGGAGGATTAAGAGCAATCCCATGTTGATGTTCTGTTGGCGTACGTGCTATAGTTCCATTGGCTACGAGAATGGACTGATGGAAGTCTTGCTTACTTGTGTATGCAGTGGTTAGTTCCGTCTTACCAGCTCTCTTGGGTGCCCTGGTAATGATGTCTGTGTATTTCTCGGATGCGTCACACAATATAAAGTTACAGGCGTTCCGTATTTCAGGAGTGGACGGGGTGGTAAGTGTAGTTTCTGGCCAGGATAGCGTCAAGAGCCTACCATATCGCGTCTCCGCAGAGCTCAATTCCTTGGAGTTTGGAGGAGAAATTCCATCGCAACGAGCAGTATTCCGGTTCAGTTCTTGTCATGCAGTGGTATACAGCCTTGAGAGCATGTTCAATAGTGTCTGTAGCTGGTGCTAGCGTCATTGTGGTAGCCTCGATATTTAAGTTGGTCAGTGACAGAGGGAGATCGCCTTCCCAACAGATTCGATGGAGTACTCTGGGCTATATATTGAATGGAACAGCAGGAGTCTCAGGTAAGTTTCTTTCATAGGAGACACTAGGGCACGCAAAATGTGTATTTTTACTTGGTCTCTCGCACACGGTGCTGCAGCGTTCTTCTCGTTCTTGCAATTATGCTTCTGGTATAGCATTCCTCTGGAGACACTACCCGAATTTATTCATACGCTTCAAATGCAAACCAAAGATAGCGCCACAGGAACTCAGTATAATTTCTCGAGGGACAAGCATACTTTAGGTTTCCTGATAACTCTAATTGGAGGAGCATTTATCTACGGACTGTTCGTAGTCAGATGGTGGGCTGTAGATTACCGGGGCAAGCTCAAAGAAGTGTACGATAAACATGCCGCCATTCGGCAAGAACTGAATGCGCTTTTAAAAGAAAAGAATGCACGTAGGTTTCAAGAAGGTCGGGCTATTGGGACTGAGGAGGAAGCTAGCGAATACGGTTCCTTGCAAGAGCCGCTTATTAGCAAGTAGTGAGAACAAGGAGGATCTGTTGCAGGGAGCGCACACACCAGCCGAAGCCTCTTCGTACAAACAGCTTCTTTATGGTAGTTGGTTTCAGATGAGGTGAGGTGTTGACATACTCCAGGCACTGTCACCAAGTTTCGTCGTCGTCGAACATCATGCATTTGCTTGGCAGGTGATAGTTACCGTCGGCTTCTACCCGTTCCGTACCACCCAAGGGAAGATATCGCCGTTGCCGTTGGAAACGAAGAAAGTTTGGCATAACGTAACTACCAAACTGGACACTCTAGCGATGCATACATAAACGACAGGCTTGTGTTATACGTATCCAGGTAGCCATTAATATTAAATAATGTCGTCACGACCATGAGGAAAGCGAGGTCGGTCAATATCCACGTCGTCACCTATACCCCGTCGATCAGTGTCCCATGGGGTCATAGGATCGTATCTCGATCTAGGAGGGGCGCGCAGGGATGGAGGTGGTTGCTCCCCGGGACGCTGGAAACATGGGTTGGCTGGCCCCACTTCGAGGCCCCCACCTCCCACTACACTTCCTGGCAGAGTATCGTCGAACGCTACACGAGGTTCAATAGAGCCAATGCGGTTTGATGAAGTATCTGATTGCGTGTAGTCTACCTGCATAGAGATCGCCCGATATGAGGAACTTCATGCACGGTGTCTCTTTCAAATACAAAACTCACTGATCGTGACAGGCTACCCCTCCCCTGAATGTCCTCCACATTGGTGTTGAGAGTATCTGCCACTTCTTGCAGACCATCCAAAGACAATAAATCAGTGCGCTCTACAGTTTCCACATGTTTGTCCACACAGGACGCCGAAGAAGAAACTTGAACGGAGCGAACGCTCTGATCGACGGCGCTGCTGCGGTGGACGCTTACGTGCATCATTAAGAAGTTAGCCATTGCCGGTCGAACGATCTGTAACAGCAGAGGACGAATATTCCTGCTTACCAGTTTCAGACTGTGCCTTGAAAAAAAAAATGCACAAAACACATACCTTAAGCTTGATATTTGCAGCTTCCCTGTTGAGTTCATACGTGGCTGCATACGTGTGTTCATCCATTTCAAATCCACCAGGAGGCAGGTATTTCCCGTATTCTGCCATAAAAGAAACAACCCTCGAAGACGACCCTTGAGCTGCTTGCTGCTGCACGTTCCTATTGTTGCGGCTCTGCCTTCCACTGGGAAGTGAAGGCATTAGTTCATTACCTTCTCCACTTCCTGTACACGTGTATCCTAACCCGGGGGTAATCGAACTTCCCGGAGGCACTCGTTTACTGCCCACAGAAGCGGAATCGTTGGGGTCCGACGAGCCTTGGTTATCCAGATGGCTTCCCATGACACACAAGGCATGAATGCTGAGAGTGATTGCATGTTCCACAGTCACGGGGAAAGTACAAGGACTGCGTTGGTGAAGACTGAAGGGAAATATCTCTGTGAGAGTGGACTCAAAATTGCGGCGCGCCTCCTCCTCCTCCTCACCTTTGGCGGCAGCTGAATTTTCCTTGAATTCTCTCACAGCGCCCGCTAACTTGGACCAGAAATCCTGTAGGCGAGCATGACTCGCCCTGTAAAGTTGAAGTCGCTGCGTTCCCTGGCTGGTTGTCGCCATTCTCCCTCTTTTTAGAATGCTTTCTGTGATAACAACGGATACATTAATTAACCATGACACATCAAAACTGGCCTGATTACACTATAGTGAGGGGGATAGGCAATGTATTCATCCATGATTCACGAAGGCAAAGGTTGCGAAAAGATTGTTGCCTTCGCCTCTACATTCAGGTAATTACATGTCAGTGGGCTTAATGCCTTGAATGGATAGCTGTATAGTCATTCCCGTGGGGTGTAGTTTTCTTCTGTGACTGCCCCCTTCTCTCTCTCTCTCTCTCTCTTGGTGTCGATGCGCGTGGAGTAGAGAAAGGAGTAAAATGCCCCGAATTTACAGGTAAGAAGGGCGGGACATCATTATTACATTGTGGGGCATACTATCACTAACAATGGCATCCACTCTTTCTTGAAATTGCCGTGCAGACGCCTCCCCTTTATGGCGGAGGCAAAGGAGCAAGTGAGAGGAGGATTATGGTATAAAGTGCGTACCAATGGGGGAAGTCCATGTTTAATTGATTACCTTAGTATTCACTCCCCCTTGTCTAATACAGCCGAGTTGGTACGATGCTATGAGGAAAGTGCCCCCGCTGCCTGTAGAGCCTGCCATCAAGAAACGGGAGGTCCCTCGAATGGTCTTCGTAGAGGATCGATTGATTCGGTACGAGAGACTCCCACCACCTATGCGGAAGGTGATCTAGTATACCATGGTTTGCGCGTTGTTGCAGAGAATTTGAGGAACGAAATCCCATGATTACAGCGCATGATCACTATGATCCATTTCACCCGGATCCTCAACAGCAAGGCACTGTTGCCTCACAATTTGCTGCCAAGCAGGTACAAGAGCTCCAGGCTGATAAGACTGAAACAGAGGCCTATGATGTAGCCAAATCATGGCTAATAGAAAATGGACCTAACTTTTACAAGTACGATTTATAGCTTGCAATTGTTGTTCAACGAGTTCTGTTACCATTCTTTGTTAGTGCAGGAGACTGGATCCTCCTGAAGAGCTACGAAAGTCAATAGAGGGGGAAGATGTCATGAACATGCCACCCAAGGAGATGTACGAGACTATGATGCGGCGACAGATGAATTTAGTAAAGCAAGGACTGGAACGAGGATCGTCACGACAGTACGTGGTTTTAAGCGTTCACCTTGACATGCTAAGCGTTAATCATTTGTTGTCTTTTTACTCTGGTTCGGCAGTACCACAAAAGCTCGCTTAAGAACAAAACCCAAGTACCGCTCTTTCCTGTCTAAAGATGAGATAAAGCACATACAAGAACGCAAACTAGGTAGTGATGTTGTCGATATAGACGTGAAGGGAACTTATCAGACAGGTAAATCTTCCAAGTCCTCAGAAGAAGAACTCTTTGAGCCACTGATGACGGCGGGGGGCCAAGCAGAGGTGGAGGAAGAACACAAAGAAACTGACGAGATACCTCCCGTTAGTGAAGGCGATGAAGATGATCTATCTGTTGCAATGGGTGAAGAGGAAACAGATATAAAAAAGACTTCAAGAAAGCAGCACAGACCCCCAAGAGGTTTCGTCAAGAAACGCCACGCTAGAAAGCCGCTCATGACGACACCCGATGATGACGATCCCGACATGAGGTAATATTTGGTGGAACGATGGTACTCGTAACTACTCGCAATCAGAATGTCACATGCTCGTTCTCTACTATCTTTCTCTCCCTTCACTATGCGAATGATATCTCCCTTGGAGACTGTTCCCAATACGATGCAAAACTTCGGCTACGCCTTGGGCATCGCTATCGCCGAGGGACTTTTCCTTTGCTTTCCTGATATCCGATTCCGTGTACTCGTCCTCTAGCAATAGTTGGGCTGTTGAAAATATGTTCATTAAGCGCTCTGTAGCTGCCGTCGTAGACTCCCGGTCCTGAGCCGGTGATGCAGTAGATACGTCTTGACTCTGTGTGCCTAAGATGTTTTTGCTCTGCTCTAAAGCACTGGAAACTCGAGTGCTACTTAATGTCTCGCAGTTTTCAAACCATTGCAGAAGCTGCGAATATTGTTTCGGTACCCGTTCACTACTTCTCATCAAGGTACGCAACGACGCTCCGATTATTCTTGTTGAGTAACGATTTTCTTCCTCTGCGAACTCGTGACTTTGCAAATACTCCAGAACGTCGCTTATTCTTTCGACATAACGCGTCCCTAATTCATCGTTCTCCAAATAGGCAGTTGCAAATTCTTGAAGTAGCTGAAAGCATGTATTGCAAAAAGGATGAGCACCATCCAGCCATGAGACAAAACGTCGGATATCATTGACTAGCCGTGCACTGCAACCAGAACGATTCGCATTCCACGCTTTTAAGGCCATTGCGTTTACACCTGTACTCACTTGCTGTTGTCATCGTTTGGAGATAGCACATTTAGGATACTCTGGCAGACCAACCGCCTATACAGCACATGTTCTGCGAGTGAGTAGCACGAGTGGCAATGAAAAACTTCCACTTCAGGATTGTATTCTTACCACATGTACTAAGATCCGCCAAGCTGCTCGAATCTATCGCTTCATCATACAGACAATCCAAGCAGTCAAAAGCCTCTTTATTCTGAGTCCCAAAGTGAGAGATCAAGCGACTACAAACGGAGAGACATACAGAAATGTCCTCTTCGACTGCCATATTCTGTAAATCGCTGGTCTCCCGCTTATACTGTTTTGCAGAGCAGTTTGCCAACAAGCAGACCACAAGGATACAATCCCCAGAATGAGAGAATGAAGGAGAATGTTGCGGACAGTGCCTAAGTAACTTGACACCCGTCTCGTTAACGCATTCGCATGTCGCTGAAGCTTCGCTTTCCATCTGAGAGATCGCTGTTTCCGTCTGACTATCACTGCAAGGGTTTTGCAACAATTGGGGATCTTCCCACAGAAGGAGTAAGAGAACTTGGACCATCAGGACAGCTCTGGGAGGCTCGCAAGCAAGGATGGCATCGTCGGCTCCTATAAAATTGTTTATCGGAAGCTTATACAAACCACGCCTCAAAAGCAACAGTATCTGTTGGCCCACTGCAAAACTCCATGCTCAAGCTGGTTGATCAAAAAAGTATCCGAACATCTGGCACTGCAACGACTTACCCATTTTGACATTGTTCCGCTGCAATCCTTCAGGGTTCTTATCTACCCACGGAAGGCATATGTCTAACGTAATGGCCCCTGTAGTTATTAGATCTGTGCATATTCTCTGGAGCGAGCTCCCTGACATGTTAGCTTCCACGGGATCCCAAGTACCCATCCAAGTCCACAACAAAATCGATGCATGCAGCTGCACTAATATTCGCGTTAAAAATTAGTTTCATGAAAAATGTATTAGTCTGTACCACATACCCATTTTGGGCTGTCGCGCGCGCGCAAGCAAGCATAAATTATAGCCTGGAAAACTTCATCCTTGTAGATTGAGAGGCTCGCAACTTCTGCAGGGTAAGCATGGACGAGATACGCCAGAATTTCTAATGCGTATAGCGCAATTCTATCTTCTCTTTCGGCCGCATGCTCTTCTGCTGTGGCGTTCGTCTGCCGCCGAACCATGATCACTTGCGCCCAGTTGCTCAAATAAAGACGGATGTTCGAAGCTAGCTCCCTTGAGAACGAGCCTAGAATCTCAATAGACTCTTCCGATTCCACTTCGTTGAAAAACACAAACAGCTCCTGCATCAAATAAGCTATGTTTTCTCCTCGTAGTGGAGCGAACGAAGTGGATCCCTTCTTTGATGTCTTGGTCTTGGCTTCCTCTTCAAATTTGGAAGTCCACTGCTGCAGAAAGCACTGAGTTTCATCTTCTGGTTTCCCCGTAGCGGACCGGGATTGCGCATTGGCAGTCTGATCAGTAGTGATAGAGCTAGCATGACTGCTCTTGGGAGCTTTGGTGGACGATGTATTACTTGCAGATGACGCCACGCAATCGTCCTCCGTCGTCGCCTGCCTCTTACGGATTTGCCGCTCTGAATCACGAGGCATTCTAACTCTCTTCCAGTGTCAAACGATAAAGTAGTGGAGGTGCCTTCAATTCAGTGCAGCAGACTGTTAATATTTATGCTATCCAGTATAGTATGTAGCAGGGAGGTAGCGTCACACCTCCCACCTTCACACCTATCATCACGTCAGGTTGTAACCAGGTCGCCAACGTTATTCAATGTTTGTGTTGACATTATTTGTGATGTACATTACAATACAAGGTGGTGGAAAATGTCCAATAGTGGTACTCCAAGTCAGCAGCAGTGGCTTCGAGTACCGTGTTACCTCTGTTCGTTGTCCAAGCCACTCTTCACCTGTTCGTAGAGAGCATTGATAATTCCCCAGGAAATGAACGCACGGGTAAAGTGGAGTGGGACTCCTCGGTACATCCCTAAAAACCCGCGCTCTGCCAGTATATCCCTAAATAAGGATCCGGCCGAAGCAGGCTCACGTGCGCCTGTGGCACGTTGGAGTTGTAGCTTAAGTACATGCAGCGGGAACATTGCGCTGCTGATGACAGCACCTAATCCCGCTCCACATAGAAAGTCTATGGTAAAGTTGCTGGTATTCAATCCACTTGTGAGGGTTCCCACGTATTGCTTGGCGGGAAAAAATAAAGCCGCGTTTACCACATTCCGTGTTGTGATTACACCGAGCCCCGTCCACAGCTCTCGAAGCGACAACTGTCTCATTACATCGAAAGTATTCTTGTAATGCGAGTGTAGCTTGTAGCACGAAAGAACCGTTTGGATAGTTTCAAATGGAGTCAACAATAATGCTTCCGTAACTCCTGTTCCGAATGCAGCTGTTAGACTGACAGGGCGCACGCCTTTCTCGTACAATATGTGAGAATAGCTTTCATATAATCCAAACATCAGTGACACCTGTGCTGTTCTGGACAACAGCGGAGGAAGCATACCCCGGTATAAGTTCTTGAAGCCTTCCTGCTTAAAGTCTGCTACCACGGTTGGCAGAGCCGTACCATCCATCTGCATAGTTCGTTGGAGATTCTATGAACCGTGACCCATCATTCAAAGGCAATAAGCAGCGTACTCACCTGAATGCGCACGATGGCTTTGAAGACTGGGTAAGTGACCACTATGTTGGTAGCTGCGGCTATACCGGCCGCAACGAAGTCTGCAGTGTGCCGAGGCTTCCAAGAGAGCAGCATCACTGGCATGCCATGAGACGGGAAAACGGGCACCTGTGGAGGGGATACAGGGAGATCGCAAGGATCGAATCCGACTTCGGGATCCATTGTTCTGAGCTTTTTTGTATTGTCTTCGGTATCGGCGGACTTGCCTGGTGATGGCATCCTCTAGAGTGACCTGCAAAAAGAATCTCCGCTGAGGAAAGTCGTATTCAAGTGCCGCCCTGCTGGCCATTGAGCACTTATTAAATTCAGTGAAAATTCTTGTTACTTACATGCGTGCGTTACTACGCCTTGTGTAAGGGTTCCACTCGTTGAAGTTCTAGAAGCAAGGCAGGTTTCGCCTATGCCCTATTTACCCATCTCCACATGTGTGCTCGACGCACACATACAGGCCCACGAAGTAACGTGAATAAACTTCGAGGGGGGTTGTCTGTTAGGCTAAAACTCTGAAATCAGTACTCGTTTAGGTCAAGAGACAGGAAGATATCTGTTCTCCCCCTCCCGAAACAAGGCTGCGTTGTTGAAGCTTTTTCACCAAATAAAACCACACCCGGGGATAAAATTCAAGAGGCAGATAATACGAGTAAATGGACTCCAAGTAGAACCAGTTTGTTATTAAGCTTGTTTCCACCTTTCTGCTGGTGCACACACTTACAAGCCTCTTCCGTTTTGTGTTGCTAAACAAGGTGAATCTTCAAGACTTCAGTCACTTCACGCAGTTCATGTATCCAATTGTTGAAGTTTGGCCACGAAGACGAAGAGACACACTTTGATCTTTCACAGCATCCACAAAGTAGTACCTTCGGCTTCCGTGGAGCTGCACGACGTGTGAATAGCAGCAATATACAGGTACCTATGAGAGGAACTTCGTCGTTCCCAAACATTCTTCAACTTGCCGCCCCGGACTGCATGCATCCTGGAAGACAATCAAGGATTACACTGGATTGTATGAAGCGGTCGGTTCCTGTTTATCAGTTATCACGTAAAACGTCCCCTTCAATCGTGTGTTCACTCCACTATAGCTGCTAGTATGGCAATGAAACTTTACGTGGATTTCGCTTCTCAGCCGTGTCGAGCGGTGATCTGGTTTGCTCGACTAAATAAGCTTGATTTTTCACCGGAACTGATCAAAATCGGAAAGGTACGAACACGCAATCAAGGAGAATTAAGTATACAACTGTTATTGAACGATGCGGTACTTGTGGTGTATGTATCCAGGGTATGGCACGCTCGGAATCGTTCCGAAAAATAAACCCTGCCGGAAAAGTACCAGTGCTGGAAATGAATGACGGATTCACCCTTTCAGAAAGGTGCGAAACCCGTATAGAATGAGAATTTGGCCGCTTTGCATATGTAGGTTGTTGTACAGTCATTCAATCATGCGATATTTGGCCACAACGCAAGAGGCAGTTGGACCAAACTGGTATCCAAGAGATGCCAAGCGCAGGGCCCGTGTTGATGAGTATCTTGACTGGCATCATCTGTAAGCCTTACTTGCTACTCAGCGTATCGTCGACGCAATCATTGTATGATTTATATCTTTCGTTCCATTGCAGCAATATCCGTGCTACTGCGGGGAGGCTCGTCTTCCCGGCTGTAATGATGCCTCTAATGGGTATGGATGTTCCTAGCAATATCGAAGATCTCGTTAAAGAAAGTACAGAAGGTTTAGACAAAGCTTTACGTCTCCTAGACGAGAAACTAAGCAAACAAAAATATGTGGCCGGGGATGAAGTCTCTATAGCGGACTTAAGTTGCTTCTGTGAGCTCTACCAATTAGAGACATTGCCTTTCGACTACCAACGGTACTCCAATCTGTCCAAGTGGTATCACGGACGAATGCAGAGTTTGGAGCATGTGAAGGAGATTAACGAGATCATTAATAGAGTTGTAGAACGGGCCAAATCCGCAGAGATCTACGGGAAGTATTCGGGGGTAGTAGATGCTGCTTTAAACGAACCTCGCTTGTAATCAAGTGGCAGAATCGCACATTATTTAGTATGATAATGCTCTAAAAATTTGTGTTTTCGTTTTCTTTTGTCACAGTGTAGCGTAGTAGTTGCAGTAGGTGGTGTTTAGCAAACACCGTTTGAAATGTCAACATTGACAGTGGCAGAGCTTAGTACCTTAGGCAGAAGTGAACTTAGTCACAGCTTTGGTGCCCTCAGAAACAGCATGCTTGGCAAGTTCACCAGGGAGAACCAACCGAACAGAGGTCTGGACTTCTCGGCTGGAAAGAGTGGCCTTGCTATTATAACGGGCAAGACGACCAGCTTCGTTGCACAGTCTCTCGAACACATCGTTGATGAACGAGTTCATGATGCTCATGGCCTTCTTGGAGATACCAGTCTCAGGGTGGATCTGTTTCAGCACACGGTAGATGTACGTGGAGTACGTTTCTACTCGTTTCTTGCGGCTTCCGGTTCCTTTCTTCTTTCCGGCAGCGGCTCCCTTCTTGCCAGCCTTGCTGGCGGCTTTCTTAGATGGTGTTTTCGCCATTCTCTTTATGTTTATGTTGAAACAATTGATTAAATCACTTCAGAAGAGCAAATTACTTCTCAGTTTCAATACTTCAAATGTTCTAATTGCTGTTTTCCCTTGTAGACGATTTGTGCCATTCTTCCCGCAATTGGGTGCATTTCGGATGCCCCAGTTGGGACATCTGGATGAAGGTTGCCTCAACTGCTACAGCCGTACTGGCACCCATCCGAGACGCCGGAATGGCACTCATATTACTTTATCCAATTAACAAATGATAAAAGAGTTTGAAAGAACATACTAAGAGTTCGTTTCGCTTTATTTTACTCGTTTTTCTAGTAAAGAAAACACGTAATCAATATGTCTGGTAAAGGCAAAGGTGGCCGCGGCAAAGGCAAAACCTCCAAAGGGAGCGGGAGCACCCGTAGTGCTAAGGCAGGACTTCAATTCCCTGTCGGACGTGTTGCCCGTTACATCCGTAAGATGAGAATCGCTTCTCGTGTAGGTGCTGGGGCTCCTGTGTACATGGCAGCAGTATTGGAATACTTGGCTGCTGAGATTCTCGAGCTCGCTGGAAACGCTGCTCGTGACAACAAGAAGACTCGTATCATCCCTCGACACATCCAATTGGCTGTCCGAAATGACGAAGAGTTGAACAAATTGTTGAGTGGGGTAACAATTGCCAGTGGTGGCGTTCTTCCGAACATCCACGCTGTATTGCTCCCCAAGAAGAAACAAGGCAAGAAGTAATTGTTCTCGTCCAAACACAAGCAAAACGGTGTTTCTTAAACACCACCTTCCAACTTCATTTGCTTATTAAGTAGCGTTTTGTTCGAGGATAAAGATAATATAGATAAAATCCAGATGTTGACGGTCAGCAATTAGCCATCCTTTCTTAGAAGGTTATCTTTTTAACACAGGCGATGCTCTGCAGCAGCAGTTGAGTTTCATGGTGGAAGTTCCATCAGTTATTGTTACATTAGTTTTATTGAAAATACTACTGATTACACTGTTGTCGATTGCCTGGGTTCGCATTGACCATAAGGACTTGTACAAGCTGAACTCAGCGCCTGGCTCGGTGGTGCTGGGTATGTGTCCTAAGATCGTTTTCTACGACAGTTTGTGTTCTAACGTTGTTGTATCAGACTATCTCATTTCGATAGCCTCAATGCCACCGGCAGATGAGCCTCACACGTCGAGCCCCGATTCTCGGCACTCAGATGGTTTTTAGTACAAAAGGTGGTGTTTACAAAACACCGTTTGTTTGGTTTGGAAGGGCTAAATACCAAATGAATATATCTATTCACAGGTAACTTAACCACCGAAACCGTAAAGTGTTCGGCCCTGGCGCTTCAAAGCGTAGACAACGTCCAGTGCAGTCACGGTTTTACGGCGAGCGTGCTCGGTGTAAGTGACAGCATCACGGATGACATTCTCCAAAAATACTTTGAGAACACCGCGGGTCTCTTCGTAGATCAGTCCACTGATTCGCTTGACACCACCTCGGCGGGCCAAACGGCGAATAGCGGGCTTGGTAATTCCTTGGATATTATCACGCAATACCTTGCGATGACGCTTGGCGCCACCCTTTCCAAGGCCTTTGCCTCCTTTACCACGGCCAGACATTTTGTTTGCAAATGATTTTTTTGTTCGAAAACAGAGAGCTAGAAGTTGCTTCTTCTCAAGTCAGTTTCTTTAATGATTAATAAATGAGGTAAGGAATGCTTGTGTGGCTGTTTGAGGATTTCAAGCGGAAAACGAGGTGTGTCCCCATCCGAAACGACCCCTTTGTGCGCACCTGATCACATATATCCACTTTGACAACTGTGGCTCAAACGAGGAAGAATATCCAACCACAACGATATATGAATATGCAAGAGTTGAAAGAGATTACCAACCTTTCAAAAGTTTAAGGAAGTAATTTTATTTTCTTAGCGTCAAACAATTCAAGCAAAATGGCTCGTACAAAACAGACTGCTCGTAAATCCACCGGAGGCAAAGCCCCGAGGAAACAGCTGGCCACCAAGGCAGCTCGTAAGAGTGCCCCAGCTACTGGAGGAGTGAAGAAGCCTCACCGTTATCGCCCTGGTACCGTGGCTCTTCGTGAAATCCGAAGATACCAAAAGAGTACTGAACTCTTGATCCGTAAGCTCCCGTTCCAGCGATTGGTGAGGGAGATCGCCCAAGAATTCAAAACCGATTTGAGGTTCCAAGGTTCCGCTGTCTTGGCACTCCAAGAAGCTGCGGAAGCTTACCTGGTTGGTCTCTTCGAAGACACTAACTTGTGTGCTATCCACGCTAAGCGTGTGACTATCATGCCCAAGGACATCCAGTTGGCTCGCCGCATCCGTGGAGAGCGCTCTTAAGCACTCCTGCTATGTCAGACTTTGGCAAAACAAACGGTGTTTTATAAACACCACCATTGACTTGTTACGTACATGTACAAACTTTCAGTAGCGTTAATGCATTCCCAAGCGAAATTGAAATCAGAATATACGTGTCCACGCCAGCATCGACTACGATTTCTCTTGACTAGGATGAGACTCTTTATCATGAGAGTGCTACGTATCATTTATTCAATAGGCAAACTATGATAACTATCTATGGTTGATGGCAAATCATCATTCTATTCAATATACCCAGCAATCAGAGCCTTCAAACTGTTTGAATAAAAATGGTGGTGTTTAAAAAACACCGTTTGAATTCCTAGCTGGGTTAAGATTTACAATAGAGTGCAAAAGCATGCTTCTTTAGGCAGAGGTGAACTTAGTCACAGCTTTGGTCCCTTCAGAAACAGCATGCTTGGCAAGTTCACCGGGGAGAACCAACCGAACAGAGGTCTGGACTTCTCGGCTGGAAAGAGTGGCCTTGCTGTTGTAACGGGCAAGGCGACCAGCTTCGTTGCACAGTCTCTCGAACACGTCGTTGATGAATGAGTTCATGATGCTCATGGCCTTCTTGGAGATACCAGTCTCAGGGTGGATCTGTTTCAGCACACGGTAGATGTACGTGGAGTACGTTTCTACTCGTTTCTTGCGGCTTCCGGTACTTTTCTTCTTTCCGGCAGCGGCTCCCTTTTTGCCAGCCTTGCTAGCGGCTTTCTTGGATGGTGTTTTCGCCATTTTGTTGGTGTTTGTGTCGCAAACAAAACTTGAATTGAATCACTCTGCAAAAACAGATTGCTTCTAGTTCAATGCTTTAAATGTTCTAATTACTGTTTTCCCTTGTGGACACTTTCTCGCATTCTGGTTAACTTTGGGCGCGCTTCGGATGCCCCAATTGGGGCATTGTCGTGAAGGTGTTTCAACTGCTACAGCCGCATTGGAACCCATCCGCAGACACGCGAAGGGCTCTCATATTGAATCATCCAGTTAACAAATGATTGAGAGCTTGAAAAGAACGTAGTAAGAATTCGTTTCGCTTTATTTCACTTATTTCTAGTAAAGAAAACACGTAATCAATATGTCTGGTAAAGGCAAAGGTGGCCGCGGCAAAGGCAAAACCTCCAAAGGGAGCGGGAGCACCCGCAGCGCTAAGGCAGGACTTCAATTCCCTGTCGGACGTGTTGCCCGTTACATCCGTAAGATGAGAATCGCTTCTCGTGTAGGTGCTGGAGCCCCTGTGTACATGGCGGCGGTATTGGAATACTTGGCTGCTGAGATCCTCGAGTTGGCTGGAAACGCTGCTCGTGACAACAAGAAGACTCGTATCATCCCTCGACACATCCAATTGGCTGTCCGAAATGACGAAGAGTTGAACAAATTGTTGAGTGGGGTAACAATTGCCAGTGGTGGCGTTCTTCCGAACATCCACGCTGTATTGCTCCCCAAGAAGAAACAAGGCAAGAAGTAATTTCCTCGCCTCAACGCTTCTCGGACCCCCAAAAACCGGTGTTTCTTAAACACCACCTTTCATTTTAATTAAGGCTTTCAAATTCACTTGCTGTTGTTCCAATGAAAGACATGGCCGATGAATAGTTGGAGTAGATGAGTACTTCGAAGCTTAAACACTGTAATTTGGAGGCAGTAGTTTTTATGGTAACGTTCCTGAAGGAGATACCGCGGTATCGTCCACTTAAGTCCATGTTGAAGGTATCCGTAGTTGCGAAGTGACGAAGCATTTGGTTTTTTTTTGACTCGTTTATCGCTTTGGTGTTTATCGGCTACATGCGACTATTGCTAACAGCGAGTGCCGGTACAGTAAGCTACTCGGGCTAACCAACTACTCAGAACCGCACCAGCTAAGACTCGTAAGTTCTGATCTAGCCGAATTCTCTCCCTTAGTTGCTACGAAAACACCCGCCCTTCATATTTCAACTTCGCGTGTCGGATAAGTTGCATACCACTATCACTGTCGGACCTCAAGGGAACTGACTACAAAAACCTTGGTGGTGTTTACAAAACACCGTTTGTTTGGGTCGGAAGGATTAAATACCAAATGAATATATCCATTCACAGGTAACTTAACCACCGAAACCGTAAAGAGTTCGGCCCTGGCGCTTCAAAGCGTAGACAACGTCCAGTGCAGTCACAGTTTTACGGCGAGCGTGCTCGGTGTAAGTGACAGCATCACGGATGACATTCTCCAAAAATACTTTGAGAACACCGCGGGTCTCTTCGTAGATCAGTCCACTGATTCGCTTGACACCACCTCGGCGGGCCAAACGGCGAATAGCGGGTTTGGTAATTCCTTGGATGTTATCACGCAATACCTTGCGATGACGCTTAGCGCCACCCTTTCCAAGGCCTTTGCCTCCTTTACCA